>PVLC010031928.1:0-18190 GCA_004027655.1 Graphiurus murinus | reverse complement strand
GTACTGGGGATTGAACTCAGGGGCATTTTACCTCCGAGCTACACCCCCAGCCCTATTTTTTTATTCTTTATTTTGAAACCGAGTCTCACTAAGTTGCGGAGTGCCTCACTCGGTAGCTGAGGCTGGCCGCGAACCCGGATCCTCCGGTCTCAGCCTCCCGAATGCTGGGATTACAAGCGTGCGCCACCTCGCCCGGCCCACTTCTGATTTTTAAAACTGTTATTTTTGTTAAACTCTTCTGGTTTTATTATTTTGTTAAATTAATAAATTGTTTTTAATTTCTCATTTTAACTTATAATCAAATAATGCAAACTACATTTGGTGTCCTCAATGATTTAAAGAGGTAAAGGGTTCTTGAAATGAACTTTTTAATTTTGTAATTTTTTCCATAAAAATTTATCCATTGTTCATAAAAGAAAACAAACACAAATTATCATCATCCATACACAACTACTGTTATTTGATTTTTTTCAGGGGGAGGAGGGCACTGGGGATTGAACCCAGTGGGATTCTAACTCCAGGCTACACTCCAAACCCTTTTTATTTTTTTATGTTGTTCAGTACCACTACATTTTACTTTCAGCCTTTTAATTAACTTTTGATTATAGTTTTATTATATGCTTAATATCTCACTCAGGAGCTTATAAACATCACAGACCTTGAACTCTATATTATTACCACTGTGTCTACAGCACTACCACAGAATCTTGCTCACAGTAGTCAATAAACATTTTTTAAAGGAAAATGCTTTAGGCAGGGAAAGTGGCACATGCCTATAACTCTAGTATGTGGGAGTCTGAGATAGGAGGAACACAGGTTCAAGGCCAGCCTCGGCAACTTATAGCAAAGCCTTCAGCAACTTAGTAAGACGCTGTTTCAAAATAAAAAATAAATTTCAAAATAAAAAAATAAAAAGGACAGGGGGTATAGCTCAGAGGTAGAATGCCCCTGAATAATCTTCAGTAATCTCCCCTATACACACAACACACATACAAAGAAATGAAATATGCTTTAATTTATTCATCTATTTCTCTCAAAGATCAGCACTTGAAATTCTTGCTCTTTGTAGATTTAAACAAGTAAGTTATTTTGCAAACAAACTTCTTATCATTTTATAAGCACCCTCTCACCCTCATTAAATTATAGGACTTAATGGTTACTATGAAAAGAAAAATCTTGTTAGGCACCAACTAGTCATAGAAAAACTCAAAGAATCATTCTGTCCTCTTAAAACTGTTTGGTGCCTTCAACTTATAATAATTTTCACACAGAAACTTTTTAATTTTGTAATTTTTTCCATAAAAATTTATCCATTGTTCATAAAAGAAAACAAACATAAATTATCATCATCCATACACAACTACTGTTATTTGATTTTTTTCATGGGGAGGAGGGCACTGGGGATTGAACCCAGTGGGGTTTCTAACTCCAGGCTACACTCCAAACCCTTTTTATTTTTTTATGTTGAAAGAGGGTCTTGCTAAACTGCTGAGGCTGGTCTTGAACCTGTAATCCTCCTGTCTCAGCCTCCCCCTCCCAAGTACTAGGATTATAAACATGTGACACCAAGCTTGGTTCCTATTGTTATCATTCAGTTCTTTCTTTTCAGTCTTTTGTAATAATAAATTTTACCTTACATAACTTTCTTCCCAATTTTGTTAATTTGATACCCTATTTTTGCTATATGCTTTGTTAATACTTTATTAGCCAAGAGTAATGGTGCACACCTGTAATCCATCCCAAGTTCTTGGGAGGTTGAGACAGGATTGCAGGTTCGAGGCCAGTCTCAGCAACTTAGCAAAACCTTCAGCAATTTAGCTAAACCCTGCTTCAAAATAAAAAGGGCTGAGGTGTAACCTGAAGGTAGAATAACCCTGGGTTCCATACCTAGTACCAAAAAAACAAAACAAAACATAGTTTCCAAATCTAGACAAAGCCTCATAACAATCATTTTAAATAGCTACATAGAGCCTGGCGTGGTGGCGCACTAAATAGCTACATAGAGCCGGGCGTGGTGGCGCACGCTTGTAATCCCAGCATTCGGGAGGCTGAGACCGGAGGATCCGGGTTCGCGGCCAGCCTCAGCTACCTAGTGAGGCACTGCAACTTAGTGAGACCCGGTTTCAAAATAAAGAATAAAAAATAGGTCTGGGGGTATAGCTCGGAGGTAGGATGCCCCTGAGTTCAATCCCTAGTACCGCAAAAAAAAAAAAAGCTACATAATATTATATTGAGTAAACTGTTATATATATTTAATCGATTCACTATTACAAATTTGCATAAAGTTACATAATTGAAATATAATGCTAATTAAGCATGGTAACACACACCTATAATCCTAGTACTTGGGAAACTGAGACAGGAGAATCACAAGTTCAAGGCCAGCCTCAGCAACTTAGTGAGACCCTGTTTCAAAATAAAATAGGGTTGGGAGTATAGCTCAGAGGTAGAATGCCCCTGGGATCAATCTCCAGTACCATGCCAAAAAAATCTGCTGCTATGCCATCTTAAGATTGTTTCATTTTTTTTCCATTTTGGGACCTATTAGGATAGTCTCAGAACCATGTCTATTTGTATTATTCTTAGTATGCATTAACAAACTGTTTTCCTAAAGTACTGATATGTATTGTCAACTGACAATAACTTTTTTTCTTTTTTGCAGTACTGAGGATTAAACCCAGGGGCATTCTACCTTCCAAGATATACCCCCAGCCCATTTTTTATTCTTTATTTGGAAACAGGGTCTTACTAAGTTGCAGAGGCCCTCACTAAGTAGCTGAGGCTGGCCACAAACCTGAGATCCTCTTGTCTCAGCCTCCCAAGTACTGGGATTACAAGTGTGCCACCATACCTGGCTTTCATTTATATTTTAAAAGATGATTCTGGCATGGTGGTACACACTTGTAGTCCCAGTACTTGGGAGGCTGAGACAGGAGGATCCCAGGCTCGCAGCCAGCCTCAGCTACTTAAGTGAGGCCCTCCACAACTTAGTAAGACCCTGTTTTAAAATAAAGAGTAAATAAAAGAGCTGTGGGTGTAATTTGGAGGTGGAATGCCCCTGGGGTTCAATCCCCAGTACCAGTACCCCCCACCCCCCCACATACACACACACGTTAGCCAGGTGTGGTGGCACATGCCTATAATCCTACTTGGGAGCCTGAGGCAGGAAGATGGAAGATTACAGTTTCAAGGCCAGCCTTAGTAACTCAGTAAGACCCTGTTTTAAAATAAATTAAAAAAAGCTGGGCATGGTGGCGCGCACTTATAATCCCAGCATTCGGGAGGCTGAGACCGGAAGATCCGGGTTCGCGGCCAGCCTCAGCTACCCAGTGAGGCACTCTGCAACGTAGTGAGACCCTGTTTCAAAATAAAGAATAAAAAATAGGGCTGGGGGTATAGCTAGCAGGTAGAATGCCCCTGGGTTCAATCCCCAGTACCGCAAAAAAATAAAATAAAATAAATAAAAAAGAGCTGAGGGTGTAGCTCAGAGGTAGAAAGTCCCTGAGTTCAATACCCAGAACAACAACAACAAAAAATTGTTAAACATTCCTCAAAAACATCATAAATGATGCAGGTATGAACCAAAACCAAAACCTTAAAGGTTTTCCTAACAAGGTATGATAAATTCATAAAAAGTCAAATTTCTAATTAAATTGAGAGCATAACAGACAGGATGTAAAACAAATTACTTCTATTATGAAACTATTATATAATTCCCAAACTTCTCCCACTTAAAACTAACTACATTACTTACGTAATAGATGGATCCACTTGTTTGTAAGCATGGGCAGCACAAGACCCACAGTACGTATATCCTGCATGGCTACAAAACAAAACAATTTTTAATTTAATCATGGGGTCAAAAATCAAGAAATTCTTAGGAAACAAAAAAAAACTTTAAAAAGAAATTTAACTAGGGGTAATATAACAACCAGTGTACAGATTAAAAAGCAATGTAGCTAAGATGCAACTTCTAGAAGATAACAGAGAACATATCTGTTCTATATTGTGTAGCAATTTTAACATTAAAAACATTTTGTACACTAAGTGCAATGGCACATGCCTGTAATTCCAGCAGCTTGGGAGTTTAAGGCAGGAAGATCACAAGTTCAAGGCCAGCCTGGGAAATTTAGTAAGACCTCATCTCAAAATAAAATACAAAATGGGCTGGGGATGTAGCCTAGTGGTAGAAAGTCCCTGATTTAATACCTAGTAACACACACACAGTAATATTTAATATGAAAGACAAATTTGTAGACATTCAAGGATTACTTGAAGTTGCTAATTTAACACTATTAACATAAGAGTTTTTGCTATTTCACTGCAGTAGCATTAGCATATTATTACAGAAAAATGGTAAGACAGAGTAAGTTAAAACAAACAAAAAACACCCTATAACTGCCTCAGCCATTCTCCTACCCCATCTTTAGTGGTAAGAGAACTGACGTGGCCTATATATTGTCTATATATTCTATATATTGTCTTTCAATTGCTTTCCATACTATTTCCCTCCTCTGGTTTCAGCATTCAGTCAGTTTTCTTTTTTTGGTGGTACTGGGGATTGAACCCAGGGGCAATCTACATCTAAGCTACACCCCTAGACCTAATTTTTACTCTTTATTTTAAAACAGGATCTCACTAAATTGCGGAGGACCTCACTAAGTTGCCGAGGCTGGCAGTGAACCTATAATCTTCCTGTTTCAGCCTCCCATGTACTGGGATTACAAGCATGTACCACCACATCTGGCTTCAGGCAGTTCTCTTCACTTATATAATGATTTTTGATTTGACCTCACTTTTATTTCTTGACTCATTCTAGTTATATGAGTCTAGAGTCACTTCCTTAGTGCTTACTTATTAGTATGTGGCCACTGGTATAAGAGTAAATGTTTTGCCAACTGGTTATGTAGGGAAATTGCATATTCATATATGCATTAGGTTTACGATAAAATTGTACTGAGATAAAAACATATCATGATTCTCTTTATTATAAATATCATATACCAGCCGGGCGTGGTGGCGCACGCTTGTAATCCCAGCATTGGGGAGGCTGAGACCAGAGGATGCAAGTTCACGGCCAGCCTCAGCTACCTAGTGAGGTACTCCACAACTTAGCGAGACCCGGTTTCAAAATAAAGAATAAAAAATAGGGCTGGGGTAGCTCGGAGGTAGAATGCCCCTGAGTTCAATCCCCAGTACCGCAAATAAATAAATAAATAAATAAATAAATAAATAAATATCATATACCAACTGATTGTCATATCTGTGACAATTTTTGCTCAACTCCTATACTGGAGCTATGACTGCAACCACAGAAGAATAAAACAGATCCAGCAGCCCCACTTCTGGGTATTTATCTGCAAGACTTGAAGTAAATGTGTCATAAAAGGATGCTCTCACGGTGGTGTACTCCTTTAATCCCAGTACTTGGGAGGTGAGATAGGAGGATCACAGGCCTCCAGGACAGCCTCAGCAATGTAGCAAGACTTGAAGCAACTTAGCAAGACCGGTTTCAAAAGAAAACAAAATAAAAAGGGCTGTGGGTATATACAGAGGTATAATACCCTGGGTTCAATCACCTGTACCACACAAAAAGAAAGGGGAGAGAGGGGAGAGGGCAGGAGCGGTGAGAGATTGATTGATTGATTGACTGGTTGGCTGGCTTATTGACTGATTTTTATTAGGTGGATTATACCTGTAATCCCAACTCCTAAGGTAGGAGGAAGTTCAAGGCTAGCATGGGCAACTCTGGAAAACCCTATCTAAAAATGATTTTAAAGACAGGGCTAGAGGTGTAGCTCAATGGTACAGCACTTGTCTAACATGCAAAGCCCTGGTTCCAATTCCCAATAGTGCCAATAAAAGTAAACTAAAAACAAAATTTTCAAAACATGAGAGAGAGAGATCATTATGAATCTATCATTTCTCACTTAATCAAGGACCTCATTTACACAAACCTCCCCTCTTATCCTTGAATTGATTTTTCTTTCTCTATTGAATCTTTCCTCAACTTTACACTTTAAAAATCTCCCAACTGAAGCCAGGTGTGGTGGTACCTGCCTGTAAGCCCAGTATTTGGTAGGCTGAGACAGGAGGATGGCAGGTTCATGGCCAGCTCACAAACTTAGTGAGGCCCTCTGAACTTAGTGAGACCCTGTTTTAAAATAAGAAATAAAATAGGGCTTTGGGGTACAGCTCAGAGATAGAATTCCCCTGGGTTCAATCCACAGTGCTATCCCCCCAAAAAAACCTCCAAACTGAAATAAAAGTCCTCCCGATACATTCCCAAATAGGTATTCCTCTACTTCTGTTTTACAGAAAAATTTCTTTAAAAAAAAAAAAAATGCTAGCTGGACGTGGTGGTGCACACCTGTAATCCTAGTACGTGGGAGACTGAGACTGGAGGATAGCAGGTTCAAAGATAAGCCTCAGCAAATAGTGAGACTATCTAGCGAGACCTATTTCCAAATAAGAAATAATATCAAGCTGGGGGTAGAGCCCAGAGGTTGAAGGTCCTTGGGTTCCACCCTCAGTACCATTAAAAAATAAAAAATCCACACTGTCTTCCATTTCCTTCACCTCATTCTTTCCTAAACCCACTCCAAAAATGCTTTCATTCCCACTACTCTACAGAAATCCTTCTTCTCAAGGTCTAGTGACCTACAATCAACAACTCCACTTGTCAACCCTCAGTCTTCACTGTACTTGACCCATGGGCAGCACTGGACAGAGCTGATCACTTTCTCCTCCCCTCACACATTTTTCATCCCCTGCAATCTGGGCTTCCTGTTTCCTCAGCAAATCTTTACCTTTATTCTGACCTATAAAATGGTGACTTGCCACCGGGCGTGGTGGTGCACGCTTGTAATCCTAGCATTCGGGAGGCAGAGAACGGAGAATCCGGGTTCGAGGCCAGCCTCAGCCACCTAGTGAGGCACTCCGCAACTTATTGAGACTCGGTTTCAAAATAAAGAATAAAAAATAGGGCTGGGGGTATAGCTCGGAGGTAGAACGCCCCTGAATTCAATCCCCAGTACCGCAAAAAAAAAAAATGGTTACTTGCCTATAGGGTTGGTCCTCTTTTCTTATAAGCTATCTTTATTTTATTCCCTAGGCAACTACATCCTGACTTAAGCCATTATGCCATCTCTCTAATATACTATTATAAAAAGACTCTAAAATGGACTCCCTGTTCTCACACATTGTGTCTATATAGAACCAAAAGAAATCATTTTCAATCCTAAATCGGATGTCACTGCTATTCAAAACTTGTCATGGTTTGTCCTATCATTCAGAATACAAATCAAAGTGCTTAGGGACCCTGCAAAGTCTCTAAAAGACCTATCCCCCTGCTGCCAATCTCATCAACTACTCTTCCCTTTGTATAGGCTAAGCATCCTTTCCCCAAAATGCTTGGGATCAGAAGTGTTGCAGACTTCAGACTCTTTCAAATCTTGAAATATATGCATATACATAATGAGGTATCTTAAAGATGGGGCCCAAGCCAACACATAAATTTATTTATGTTTTATATATATATTATACTCATTGGCTGAAGGGTTTCATTTTGTTTCCCAGGGCCTCTCACATTCTTAGGCAAGCCCTCTTCCACTGAGCTACATCCCCCAGCCCTCTTAAAATTCTGAGAGAGGGTCTCACCAAGTTGTCCAGGCTGGCCTCAAACTTGCAATCTACCTGCCTCAGCCTCTCAAGTAGCTGGGATTAACCAACATGCTTAGCTCTGAAGTTAATTTTATACATTATTTTTAGTATGCCTATGTTTTGAATTTGATACCACATGTGAGGTCATATGTAGAAGTTTTCACTTGTAGCATCACATCTCTGGTCAAAAGGCTTTTAGATTTTAGATTAAGGATGCTCACCAATTGCTTTCTCTAATAAGCACACTCCTGTTCTAGGGCCTTCATGATTGCTAATCCTCAACTGCCACCTCTTTTCCCAGGGGTATGCCCAACTTACTCAGTCACATCATTCAAGCTCAAAAAGTTACCATATCAGGGAGAGCTCTGCTTAATATCCTACATAAAACAGCAACCCCCAATCCACAGTCCCAACACAGATTATTATTTAACTATTTACTATCTGTCTTCCACAAGTACTAAAATACAAGGACCAAAAGAGTACTTTTTTTTTTTGGTGGTACAGGAGATTGAACCCAGGGGCATTTTACCTCTAAGTTACACCTCCAGCCCAATTTTATTTTGTATTTTGAAACAGGGTCTTGCTAAATTGCTGAGGCTGTTCTCGAACCTGTAATCCTCCTGTCTCAGCCTACAGAATACTGGAACTACAAGCATGTGGCACCATACCTGGCTAAGAGTACAATTTTGATTTATTCAAAAATGCAACAGGAAAGCCAGGTGTGGTGGCACACATCTGCAGTCTCTCTATTTGGGAAGCTGAGACAAGAGGATCACAGGTTGGAGGCCAGCGTCAGCAACTTAGCAAGGCCCTCTGCAACCTAGTAAGATCCTATTACAAAATAAAACAGGAGCCAGGCATGGTGGCGCACACTTGTAATCCCAGCAATTGGAAGGCTGAGACTGGAGGATCCGGGTTTGCAGCCAGCCTCAGCTACTTAGTGAGGCCCTCTGCAACTTAGTAAGACCCTGTTTCAAAATAAAGAATAAAAATAGGGCTGGGGATGTAGCTCAGAGGTAGAATGCCCCTTGGCTCAATCCCCAGTACGGCAAAAAATAAATAAATAAACAAACAAACAGGACTGGGAATGTAGCTCAGAGAGAGAAGGGACCCCTGTGTGCAATATCCAGTACCAAAAAAAAACAAAGCATCCCTAAAACAAGCACCTGGCATTTAGTCTAATACCTATTTGCTCAATGATTAATAGCAAGCTGTTTTACTACAAGTTTAATAGTTCCTTTAATCTTTTTTATTATTATTAAACTCTGAAGACTGGCTGAAGGTGTAGCTCTCAGTGGCAAAATGCCTGCCTGGCATGCCCAAGGCCCTTGGTTTAATCCTTAGCACAATTGAGAAAAAAAGAATTCTGGATTAAGTATAACTTTTTAGCCAACTGTGGTGCCACGTGCCTATAATACCAGTATTTAGGAGGCTGAGACAGAAGTATCGCAGTGATCAGTTCAGCTTCAGTAACTTAGTGAGACCCTGTTTAAAAATAAAAAATAAAATAGGGCTTAGGGTATGGCTTGGGGTATAGCTTAGAGGTAGAATATTCCTAGGTTCAATTCCCAGCACCACAACAACAACCAAAAAAGTATATATGTTTAATGTTTATAAGAACTTATAGCGGGGCATGGTGGCATACCCTTGTAATTCCAGTACCTGAGGGGCTGAGACAGGAGGATCAAAGTCAGCTTCGGCAACTTAGTGAGGCTCTCTGCAACTTAGTGAGACCTTGTTTCAAAATCAAATAAAATCAGGTTGAGGGGGTATAATTTGAGAGACAGAATGCCTCTGGGTTCCATCCCCAGTACCAAAAAAAAAAAAAAAAAAACCACCAAAAATAAAATAGAACTTACTTATAGCATTTACTACTGAAATCACAGTTTACCTAAGATAACCCTCTGCTTCAAAAGTAAGTGTTTTTTGTTTTCTGGTTTTTTAGTACTGGGGATTGATCCAAGGGGCATTCTACCTCTGATATATATCCCAGCCCTTTTTTTGTATTTTCTGTTTTGAAATAGTGTCTTGCTAGGCTGCTGAGAGTTTCATCAAGTTGCTGAAGCTAGTCTTCAACCTGCAATCTTCCTGTCTCAGACTCCTAAGTATTAGGATTACATGTGTGCATCACCATACTGGGCTCAAAAGTCAGTCTTCCCACCAAAAATAAAATTTGAAATTACTACATTTGAAGAAATAAAGTAATCAATTCCTTTAAGTGAAAACAAGAGGAAGTATGAAAATTACTAAATATAATTTTTTTTGGCTTTTAATTTTTAGATCAACCAATAGATGCTCAGTTTTTAATAATAATAAAAATATGAAAGGTTTGAAATAAAGATCCTTAAAACTTATGGTGCAGCCGGGCATGGTGGCGCACGCTTGTAACCCCAGCATTTGGGAGGCTGAGACCAGAGGATCCGGGTTCACGGCCAGCCTCAGCTACCTAGTGAGGCACTCCACAACTTAGTGAGACCTGGTTTCAAAATAAAGAATAAAAAATAGGGCTGGGGGTGTAGCTCGGAGGTAGAATGCCCCTGAGTTCAATCCCTAGTACCGCAAAAAAAAAAAAAAAACTTACGGTGCAATAATGGCTCTAGCAGGTCTTTTTGTCGACTGTACTTGTGAAAGCCAACCTTCTAGCTGTGCATTCAGCTGCGGTCCTATAAAAAGACAAAGAAACACTGAAGTCAGCACAAGGTACTACAGATAGCTATGCATGACACAAAGTCGTTACTGAACCAATTCAGTACTAAAACAGCTTAATGGGCAGTGGTATCATCAGTTTGACCAAGTACAAGGTCTCTAGCACACTATATAAGGCTGAGTACTGATTAAACATAATTTAGTTTTCTGAAGTTTTTTTTGTTTTGTTTTTGTGGTGCTGGGGATTGAACCTAGGGGTGTTCTACCTCTGAGCTACATCCCCAGCCCTATTTTATTTTTATTTTGAAACAGGGTCTCATGAGGTTGATGAGAGTCTCAATACTTGCGAGGCTATCCTTAAACCTGTGATCCTCCTGTCTTAGCCTCCCAAGTACTGGGAGTACAAGCGAGTGCCACCACACCCAGCTTAAGTCTATTTTTTTAATAGGAAAAGAAAAAGGAGACTCTAAGTATAAGAAGAGAAAATAATTAAATGAATGTTACAGAGCACCAAAATCTGCCTTTGCTTTATCACTGAGATGACATCCACTGAGGTATTAACTCCCACACTCAATGACCTTTTCTTTCATCCCACTCCAGTACCTTAATTCCATGATCAAAATAATAACTAATAACTAACTATACCACCTGAAAATTTCAATTTCTAGCATTTCACTTTCTTCATTTCCTATCACTCCAGTTCACTCAGAAATCTGTTGACTCTAAAGATTCTATAGCTTCTTCCACTGTCCCTCATCCTCTCCTATTTCTTCATTTGTTACCCAGCACACGACTTGTCAATCCATCATTAAAATCATTCCCTTGTCTATGACCTCACTGCTCCGTTCTTCTCTCCATCATAATCAAAACACAATTAAAAATCAACTTTCCACTTAGCAGAGTACCCCTACTTGAACAGCTGAATGAGAATGAAAGGAAATACTATCAACCTTTTTTGGGAGGAGTGCTGGCAACAAACCCAGGATCCCATGATTGCTAAGGAAAGCACTCTACCATTGAGCTATATGCGTAGCCCTAAAATTTAAAATTACAACCAGGAACTGAGTGTGGTGGCACACACCTGCAATCCTGTATTACTTGGGAGGCTAAGACAGGGGACTGCAGGTTCCAGGTCAGCCTCAGCAACTTAGCAAGATCCTCAACAACTTCTTGAGACTCTGCCTCAAAACAAAATATAAAATAGGGCTGGGGTTGTAGCTCAGAGGTAGAATGTCCCCAGGTTTAGCCTCTAATACCAAAAAATAAATAAAATTATTAAATAAGATTAAAAATGAGAAATTTCAGCCAACTGCTAGCAATGCTCAGAAGTTGTATCACCGTAAGCCAGGCATGGTAGTGCACACTTGTAATCCTAGTACTTGGGATGCACATATTCGCAGCCAGCCTCAGCAACTTAGTGAGACCCCGTTTGAAAATAAAAGAAAACAATAGGGCTGGAGACAGCTCAGAGGTAGAATGCCCCTGGGTTCAATGCCCAGCACCAAAAAGAAAAGAAATTGTGAGCCGGGCGTGGTGGCGCACACTTGTAATCCCAGCATTCGGGAGGCTGAGACTGGAGGATCCGGGTTCGCGGCCAGCCTCAGCTACCTAGTGAGGCACTCTGCAACTTGGTGAGACTCAGTTTCAAATAAAGAATAAAAAATAGGGCTGGGGGTATAGCTCGGAGGTAGAATGCCCCTGAGTTCAATCCCCAGTACTGCAAAAAAAAAAAAAGAAAAGAAATTGTATCACAGTAACTTAGTGAATTTGCTCACTCATTTTTAGAGAATACAGTTTCTCCTTTTACCATAAATCTCAAATACCTGCTCTTCATCCCTTTCTCACTTCCAGAAGATGATCAATTTTTTCTTTTTTCTTTTCTAAGGGCCTCGCTAAGTTGCCCAGGCTGACCTTAAAACTATGATCCTCCTGTTTCAACCTCCCAAGTAGTGGGTTTACAGGTCTGACCCACCATGTCTGGCTGTTTTTCATTTTATAAAGGAAAAACAATCAGATATGCTGGGGCCAACCATCTTTGTATGCTTGACTTTCCCAATCTCAAAAATAAACAACATGGAAAACCTCTCAGTCCTAAACAAAGTTGGATGTTAGTCACCCTCAGTAGTACTAATGTTTTGTGGTGGGTGAGGTGAGGGACTGAACGCAGGGCCTAACTCATGCTAAGCAGATGCTCTACAACTGAGTCACATCCCCAGCCCTAGTTCCCTCAATTCAAAAAAGAGCTACTTCATCTTCCCATCACTTATTCTGCCTTCCCTCCTTGCTTGCTCCTATTGAAGGCCAAGTGTACTACTTGTACACTGAATTCCATTATGTTTTTTCTTACTCAAGAATTTGCTCCTGCAACTGTTCCTAGTCCCCTGGTCCCTTTGTACTTGAGTATTACCACTACAATATAATACTCAATACTAGCAATGATTAATTCCCCTTCAACTGCCATCTATTTCTCTGGCTCCTTTGCAACAAAGTTCCATGAAAAATAAATGTCTTTATCTCCTTTTTCCCTTCCACCCATTCTTTTTTAACTTTTTTTTTTTTCTTTTTTTTTTTTGGTACTGGGGATTGAACCCAGGGACATTCTACCTCTGAGCATTCTACCTCTGAGCATTCTACCCCAGCTCTACTTTATTCTTATTTTGAAACAGGATCTCACTAAGCTGCAGATGGCCTCATTAAATTGCTGAGGCTGGCCACAAACCTGCAATCCTCCTGTCTCAGCCTCCCAAATACTGGGATTACTAACATGTGCCACACACCTAGCTAAAACTCTTTAAGAAATGGGTCTCACTATGCTGCCCAGATTGGTCCAATTTCCTAGACTCAAGCAATCCTCCTGCCTCTGCCTCCCAAGTAGCTACCATACAACACTGTGCTTGGCTTTGTTTTTAAACTTTTAATCATTAAATATTTAAACATTTCAAAATAATCTATACAATAATACAACAAGCACCCACATAGCCACTACCCAAATTAAATCTTACATCCTACCTTATTTACTTAATATGTTACTTTATTAAGAAATAAAAGAACTCCTACCTGATACCAAGGTAACCAATCACTTTCTGATTTGAGTGTTAATCATTCCATTATACTTACACTGTTTATGTATCCATAAATACTATGTGGTATTGTTCTGTTGTTTTTAAATGTTTATGAATGCTGAGCATGGTGGCACACACTTGAAATTCCAATATGTGAGAGGCTGAGACAGAGGATCACTGGTTCGAGGACAGCCTCACTACTCTCAGCAACCTAGTAAGACCCTGTTTCAAAATAAAAATATATAAATAAAGCTGGGGATATAGCTTGGAGATAGAATGCCTCTAAGTTCAATCCCCAGGGTGCGTATGTATGTATGTATGTATGTATGTATGTATGTATGTATATGTATGTTTACGAAGATACAGTATATAATTCTCCAATTTACTGTAGTAACTCAACATCGTTTGCTTGGTTGGTTAGTTTGGGTGGGTTCTTTTCTTTCTTTCTTTCTTTTTTTGTGTGTGTATGTGGGTGTGTGCTACTGAGAATTGAGCCCAGAGGCTTTCTACCTCTGAGCTACACTCCTACTCCAAGTTTATTTTTTATTTTGAAACAGGGTCCAAGTTCTAAGGCTAGTATTGAACCTGTGGATCATAGGATCCTCCTGTCTCGGCCTCCCCATGTTTTAGGATTTTAGGTATGCACCACCAAGCCCCTCCCCCCCTTTCTTTTTAACAGTACTAGGGATTGAACCCAAGGGTGTTCTACCTCTGAACTACACACCCAGATTCATTTTATATTTACTTATTTTGGTACTTGGAATGGAACCCAGGGGATATTCTACCTTTAGGCTACACCCCTAGTCCTATTTTATTTTTATTTGAAACAGGGTCTCACTAAGTTGCTCAGAGACTCACCTAAGTTGTTGAGGCTGTCCTTGAACCAGTGACCCTCCTGTCTCAACCTTCCAAGTATTGGGATTACAGGCATGGGCCATCACATCCAGGTTATACATCCAGCCCTATTTTATTTATTTTGAAACAGGATCTCACTAAGCTGCTGAGAGCCTTGCTAAGTTGCTGAGGCTGACCTTGAACCTATGACCCTCCTGTCTCAGTCATACAAATTCTAGGATTACAAGCAATAACATACCTGGCTCAGGTTTTTTTGTTTGGTTTGGTATTATGTTTTGTTTCATTTTGTGGCACTGGGGATTCAACCTAGAGGCACACTACACTGACCTACATCCCTGCCTTTTTTATTTTTTATTTTGAAATGGTCTCACTAAATTGCTGAGGCTGGCCTCAAACTTGAGATCCTCATGTCTGAACCTCCCAAGTACTGGCATTACAAGTCTGCATCACCAATGTTTCAAACTAAAAAAATTTTAGAAGGGCATGGTGGCACATGAATCCTTATTCTTACCTCTACAGTAGTCAAGAGGTGGTCTACAAGCAGAGTGTGATGGCCACCTGTAATCCCAAATTTTGGGAGTATTTTCAGGTTCAAGACCAGCCTCAGCAACTTAGTCAGACCCTGTTTCAAAATAAAAAATAAAAAGGGCTGGGGGTACAGCTCAAAGGTAGAACACCCCTAGGTTCTCCATCCCCATTATGAGAGAGAGACAGACAGACAGACAGAGTCTACAGATCAGAGTCACCTGTTGTGTTTATTTAAGAAAGCTCCCTAGGTCCTACCACAGAGATGTCATCACCATCTCTGGGGATGGCACCAGGAATTTTTAACAAGCTCTCTAGATAATTCTGATAAACATCAAAATGTGAGGGCCCAGGGCCAAACAGGAGTTTATTTGCACATGCTATACTGAATACAGCTAAGAGACTAATGGGAAGTTTACAACTGAGATTTTTCATTGTTATTAATAAATCACATAATCTATAAATTAGCAATAAATAAGCACAGAATTTTGTCTCCAAACTACTTTGAAGCCAGAATGACCTCCACAGTTTCTTAAAATTTATGTGTTTAAGCCGGGCATAGTGGCTGTCGCTTGTAATCCCAGTATTTGGGAGGCTGAGACAGGAGTATCACAGGTTTGTGGCCAACCTCAGCTACTTAGTGAGGCCCTCTGCAACTTACTCAGACCCTGTTTCAAAATAAAGAATAGCGGAGCTGGGTGTGATGGTGCACACTTGTAATCCCAGCATTTGAGAGCCTGAGACAAGAGGATCCAGGTTTGCAGCCAGCCTCAGCTACCTAGTGAGGCCCTCCACAATTTAGGGAGACACTGTTTCAAAATAAAGAATTAAAAAAAAAAAATAGGGCTGGGGGTATAGCTTGGAGGTAGAATGCCCCTGAGTTCAATCCCCAGTACCGCAAAAAAAAAAAAAAGAATAGTGGGAATTGGGGACGGGTTAAATGAGAAATATGTGCATGTATGCCTTAACCAGCTTGTGCCTAACAAAGATATATGATTACAATGCGCCAACTAAAAATTTAAAAATATATATATAAAAAATAAAAATAAAGAAAGAATAAAAAATAGGGCTGGGGGTATAGCTCTGAGGTAGAATGCCCCTGGATTCAATTCCCAGTACCCCCCCAAAAAACAAATTTATGTGTTTAATAGTATTTTTTTAATTTTATTTATTAGGGAAGAGTACTGGGGATTGAACTCAGAGGCATTCTACCTCTGAGCTACACCCCCAGCCCTATTTTTTATTTTCATTTTGAAATAGTGTCTCACTAGGTTGACGAGAATATCCCTACTTGCTGAGGCTTTCCTCGAACCTGCAATCCTCCTATCTCCTATCTCACATCCTCCATTTACCTATTTTCTATTTAAATAGAGATCTCAGCCAGGTTTGGTGGTGCATGCCTGTAACGAGTACTTGGGAGGCAGAGGCAGGAGGATCACAGGTTCATGGCTAGCCTCAGTAACATAGTGAGGCACTCTAACTTAGCGAGACCCTGTTTCAAAATAAAAAATAAATAAGACTGGGGATGTAGCTTGGAGGTAGAATGTCCCTGGGTTCAATTTTCAGTATCACAAAAAAATAAAAATAAAAATAAAAATAAGGTTGGTATGGCGCAGACTTATAATACCAGTACTTAGGAGGCTGAGATAAGAGCATCACAGGTTCACAGCCAGCCTCAGCAACTTTGTGAGACCCCATTTCAAAATAAAGAATAAAAACAGGAAGCCGGGCATGGTGGCGCACGCTTGTAATCCCAGCATTTCGGGAGGCTGAGACCAGAGGATCCGGGTTCGCGGCCAGCCTCAGCTACCTAGTGAGGCACTCCGCAACTTAGTGAGACTCGGTTTCAAAATAAAGAATAAAAAATAGGGCTGGGGGTATAGCTCGGAGGTAGAATGCCCCTGAGTTCAATCCCCAGTACCGCAAAAAAAAAAAAAAAGAATAAAAACAGGGCTGGAGATAGAGCTCGGAGGTAGATGCCCCGGGTTCAATCCTCAGTACTGCTAAATAAATAAATAAGCAAATAAGTAAATAAATAAATAGATTCTTCAAAATGACACGCCACATTTACCCTCAGACACAGGGCTAAGTGATCTGGTGAGGGCCATCTGAACCTGGATCACACAAAAGAATCATCCAAAATGACACAAAAGGTTTGGCTGGAGCCGGGCGTGGTGGCGCACGCTTATAATCCCAGCATTCGGGAGGCTGAGACCCGAGGATCCGGGTTTGCGGCCAACCTCAGCTACCTAGTGAGGCACTCCGCAACTTAGTGAGACTCGGTTTCAAAATAAAGAATAAAAAATAGGACTGGGGGTGTAGCTCGGAGGTAGAATGCCCGAGATCAATCCCTAGTACCACAAAAAAAAAAAAAAGGTTTGGCTGGGTCTGCAATACTTTGTTAAAACAGGAATCAGTATTTTTTTTTCATTTTTAGCCCTAGCATATTTCTTTTTTCTCATGTTTCTTTGGGTTATAATTGAGTTAGTTGGTCCTAGTGAATCTGGATAATTTGATACCATATCCAAAAATCCGTGGGAAAATAAAACAACTCTCCCTATTGGAAGGAAGCAGGACTAGGATAACACCTCCCACACAAGATGTTTCTTATGCAAATGACAAAAAATAAAAAATTTAAGATAAAAGGAAAAAGAATTTTTATTTTCAATGTTTCCACCACAAAACAGATTTACAGACATCACCATATTCTCACTGTATTGTTTAGCACAGATTTGCTTCTTTAAGGGTTTGTACTCACAGAATTTGATCAGAAAAGTTGGATCACACCCAGCAACTATAGCAAATGAAATATAGTTAACAGAGGTTGTTAATGATTGCGCATCTGTGAATTGACAGAAAAAAAGCTAAAGCAATCTAAGCACCTACTAAAAATAAGCAAGATAATTAAATTATGGCAAACTCATAAAACAGATTATGAGGCAAATGGAAAGTAATGAAGCAAAATTTTATGTACCTCAATGGAACATCTTTGTTTGGGGATAACTGCAGATTGAACCCAGGGGCATTCTACCTCCAAGCTATACCCCCAGCCCTGGGGATTGAACTCAGGGGCATTCTACCTCCAAGCTATATCCCCAGCCCTATTTTTTATTCTTTATTTTGAAACCGAGTCTCACTAAGTTGCGGAGTGCCTCACTAGGTAGCTGAGGCTGGCCTCGAACCCGGATCCTCCGGTCTCAGCCTCCCGAATGCTGGGATGACAAGCGTGTGCCACCATGCCCGGTCTACCCCCAGCCCTTTTTAATTTTATTTTAAAACATGGTCTCATTTGGTAGGCTGAGACCGGAGGATCTGGGTTCGTGGCCAGCCTCAGCTACCTAGTGAGACACTCCGCAACTTAGTGAGACCCTGTTTCAAAATAAAGAATAAAAAATAGGGCTGGGGGTGTAGCTCGGAAGTAGAATGCCCCTGAGTTCAAT
>PVLC010031927.1:0-18469 GCA_004027655.1 Graphiurus murinus | reverse complement strand
GAAACCAAACTATCAGATCAATGCATGTGTATTTATGTTTATAGCTGCACAGTTTACAATTGCCAAACTATGGAACCAGCCAAGATGTCCATCAACAGATGAATGGATTACAAAACTATGGGATATGTACACAATGGAATTTTACTCAGCCATAAAGAACAAAATCATGTTATCTGCAGGGAAATGGATGGAATTGGAAAACATGTTAAGTGAGTTAGTCAGTCAGTCACAAAAAAGTTAAAAATCGAATGCTGTCCCTAATATGTGGAAGCTAGGGAGAAAATGGAACATAAGAGGGACTCCAGATGAAGAAGGAGAATCCTTAGGTGAACAAAGAACTCGACTTAAAGGAAGGTGATGGGGGGAGGGGGGACACCCTATTGAGCATGATGTACTTTCATGAACACATCAAAGTCAATCACTAAACTGACCTTGAGAAGGAGGGAGAAGGAGGGAGTGGGGTGGGAATTGGGGAAGGGTTAAATAAGAAATGTGTGCATGTATGCCTTTACCTATACTAGCTTGTACCTAACAAAGATGTATGATTACAATGCACCAATTAAAAAAAAAAAAAGGGAAAGATGAAAAAAAAGGAAAAAATAAAAAGGGAAAGATGAGAAAAAAAAATCTCCTGGTGTTACTTTAGAACCAGGAGATTTTTTTTATCTATGTAATGCACAGCCCATTTCTATTAATGTGGCAGAAACAGCTAAGACATTTTCAGATCGACTTCAATCCTTGGTACCTACCTGGCCCTCGTTTACCTCCTTGCTGGGAGGAGTTATTGGATTAGCAGCAATAATCATTCTAGGCTTATGCATTCTACCACTCATTGTACACCTTGTGATCAATGCCTTTGTTAGTATACGAGCAGATTTACATGGAATAAAACTGCAAGCACTGCCTCGCACAGGGCCTGGTAGTCAATGATGGGTTCGATTTTCTCAGGGCAATATCAACCTAAGACAGGGCTTGTTGAATGACTCATCGAGACCCCATGATGGGTAAGATTATGCACCTGGTAGGAAATGACCTAAGACAGGCACAGTCCTTCATGCATTTTAAAATAAGAACGGGGGAGTTGTGGGAACCCAGCTGGGCCCCTTTTCCCCTGGCAGTTGCTATCTGCATATATGAGTAATTATACTGATTCATCTGCAATGGATACTTTGGCGTCTTGAAGTCTGGAGATTGCTCCTAGGATGCATAGATAAAAGACCCTCCTACCTCTTAGAAAGTAGATATATGACTCTAAAGGTTTATGGTTTTATGACTCTAGAAAATTTGCTTGACCAGGCTATGTTAGGAATGTGGGCTATACATGGAAAACGAAGAAGTGGTGCTAATTGTGCTCTGACAATGATTGATATGTTGTAAATGTATACAAGAAATGTATAAAAAACCCGTGCTGAATAATAAAAAAAATTAAAAAAAAAGAAAAATAGCCAACAGCCATTTACTTTAATTTTTGTATCTAACCTAACATTCTTATGGAATTAACCTAGGTGTCTGTCAAGATGAATAGATAAAGAAAGTATGGTTAAGCTGGGCATGGTGGTGAACGCTTGTAATTCCAGTACTTGGGAGGTTGAGATAGGAGGATCTCGGATTTGTGGCCAACCTCAGCTACTTAGTGAGGCCCTCCGTAACTTAGTGAGACCCTGCTTCAAAATAAAGAATAAAAATAGGGCTGGGGATGTAGCTCAGAGGTAGAATGCCTCTGATTTCAATCCTCAGTCCCACACATACACACATGCACAAAAAAAAAGAAAATATGGTATATACACAAAATCAAGGGTTATATGTTTTCTCTCATATGTGGAAGTTAGAAAATAGGAAAGAAAAGGAACTTCACATAAGCAGTGAGACCAATAGAATAGTGAGAGAGAACCCGGGGAGCAGAAAAAGGAGGCTTGAGGAAAGAAGCAGACGGAATAAAATTATATCCATACAGGAAGGTATCACTAACAACCTTACTAGCATGCAAAGGGAGGCAAAGAGGCGGGTAGTGAGATGGGGTTGGGAAGGAACCACACCAAGAGACGTGTGTGCATATGTGAATGCCTCCCTTTGACTCTCAACATGCATAATCATATTGCACCAATAAAATTCTTTTTAAAAAAGAAAGGAAAATTCCAGAAAAAATTCTTGGAATGTATTGTTAAGCTTACCAGACCTCTAGTCTCCTCCAATCCTAAAGCTAAGAATTCTCTAAAATAACATCTAAAACCCATAGAAAAGATTTCCCAAGGCTAGGCCTGGTGGTACATGCTTCTAATTCCAGTATTTGGGAGGTTGAGACAGGAGGATTGCAGGTTTGAGGCCAGCCTCAGCAACTTAATATAACTTTGCTTCGAAACAAAAATAATTTTAAAAAAGGGCTGGGGGTGTAGCTCAGAGGTAGAATGTCCCTGGGTTTAACCCCCGTACCAAAAAAGAAAAGAAAAGATTTCCCAACTATACAATGTCCAACTACATACTCCCCACCAGTATATTTTGTTGAATGTATTGATTTATGACCTTCTTTATTCTTTGGCTATAAAAAATCATGTAACCTCTTTCATTTTGGAACATATCATTCATGGTAGCTTGAATCTGTATTCCAGGTCATACCAACTCATATCTAGCTCAGAGTAAACTATTTTCTTATTTCATTTAATACAAAATTGTTATTTTTTTGTTGTTGTTGGCAGGGATATTAGGTCTTGGAAAAGTTCTGTCTTAGTAGGGGCTAAAGTAAGACCAGGGAAGAGGCTGCCATAAACCATCATTAATTACAAAGTTTAAAAGTAAGCTTTAAAGGATCAGATATAGCTGGGCGTGGTGGCGCATGCTTGTAATCCCAGCATTTGGGAGACTGAGACCGGAGGATCCGGGTTCACGGCCAGCCTCAGCTACCTAGTGAGGCACTCCGCAACTTAGACTCGGTAAAAATCCATGCTAATAAATAAATAAATAAATAAATTAAAAAAAAAAAGAATAAAAAATAGGGCTGGGGGTGTAGCTTGGAGGTAGAATGCCCCTGAGTTCAATCCCCAGTACCGCAAAAAAGAAAGAAAGAAAGAAAGAAAGAAAGAAAGAAAGAAAGAAAGAAAGGAAGGATCAGATAGATTTTCAAGTAATTTAACTGCCTGCCAGAATAGACTCTAAAAATGGACTCTTCAGTCAATGTAATTCAGTATATTAACAATTAAAACAAGAAAAATAATATGATCATCTCAACAGATGCAGAAGAGGCATTTGATAAAATTTGACACCCATTTTTCATAAAAAATTCTCATTCAACTAGGAGTAGAAGGGAAGTTCCTCAACCTGAAAAAGATCTATGAACAACCTAACAGCTAACATCATCCTTACCAGTGAAAAGCTAAATGTTTTCCTCTTAATATCAGGAACAAGACAAGAATCTACTTTCATCATTTTTACTTTACATTCTACTGGAAGATAAATTAAACACATCTTTATTTGAAGGTGACATGATTGGTTATGTCAAAAATCTCAAGAAATCTATATTTTAAAAAAACTGTTAGAATTCATGAGTAACAGATATCCTAGGGCCCTAGGAGGGAAAGTGGTTGCCTAATACTGGATGAAAACATTGTTAGATATGGATCGATTAACAACATACCCCATAGAGGGGAATATTTGCCCATTTTGATAAGAATCCTTTGAAGATATTGCTCAACAGCAACAGGTTCAAAGTGACAGACATTTCAGGCAGCAGGGAAGAGCCAGAGGCATGTCACTCCTCTGGAGCTAAAGACTTTTAGCTCCTTTCAGCCTCAGTAACCTGAGATGATTTAGTATCTTGTGCCTTCTCTAATTACTTTGTCATGACCCTTCTTTGGGTCCAGGCTGACTGCCCATTTATCCACATCTTATGTCCCATTAATGACTGACACCCATTCTCCAATGTCCTCCTCTGGCATTGCAAAGGTCCTCCCTCCTTTAAAAACAGGGTATGTACACAATGGAATTTTACTCAGCATAAAGAAGAACAAAATCATGTCATTTGCACGGAAATGAATGGAACTGGAAAACATTATGCTAAGTGAGATTAGTAAGTCACAAAAAGTAAAAAATCGCATCCTTTCCCTAATATGCGGAAGCTAGGGAGAAAGTGGGACATAAGAGGGACTCCAGATGAAGAAGGAGAAACCTTAGATGAGCAAAGAAGGTGACTTAACTGAAGGTGATGGGTGGGGGGAGAAACATCCTAATGCACATGATGTATTTTCACAAACATATCAAAGTCAATCACTAAACTGAACTTGAGAAAGAGGGAGGGCGAGGGAGTGGGGCCAGAATTGGGGAAGGGTTAAATGAAAAATGTGTGCATGTATGCCTTTACCAGCTTGTACCTAACAAAGATGTATGATTACAATGCACAATAAAAAATTAAAAACAAACAAAAAACCATATCTTGTTGCCTTACCTTCTGCCAGTCCTGCTGGAGTTCAATATAGTTGTCCCAAGATAATCACAGAATTCCAGATTGGAAAGCACCTTAGAGGTCGTTTAGATCAATTGCTCTGCCACCCAACTGGCTCTTCTCAAGCCCTTTAGGTGGTGGGGAGTTTGTTCTGCACTCCCATTGATGGCAATTAACCCCTAAAACATCAATCTGCAGCTCTTAGAACCTTTCATGTACTCCAGAGAAGTGATAAATATTCAAAATGGTTTCTGCCCTTCCGTAATTCAGCAGTGCAGGAAGGAACCTCAAGGTTTTGATCGTTGTAAGAAAGTGTCATGAACAAAGAAACATTTGCTAGGTTTCAGCTGACCACAAGAAGTATCTTAGTGAAAACCATGAAATTCCGTGGAGCCAGAAGGCCTGGGGTGGCTGCTTCTGCCAGTGGTAGATGTGGGCGATGTCATGCCCCGATGGAGGAGCTAGGGGGACACTGACTTCAAGAGGAGCAGGGCCCCTCTCCATGGTCAGGACTCACTCTTCTGTGGATTCTGCAGTACATTAAGAAGCAATGCAGTAACACTTATTGCTGGGGGAATGGGGTCAAGGCTCAAAACACATCCCTTGCAATAGTACCAAAAACCCATGGCTCTGGGGTCATCCCTGTCACGGTCACTAGGACATTCAGCTGGAAAGTGGTGTGCTCACTTGACAAGAGTCCTTTTGCAGGGCCTTCCACACAAGAAAATGTTTCTTTGTGAGTATTTTAAATAGGCAATTTGGCACATTATCTGAAGGAGACAGAAGATGAGGATGTTGCCATAGAGTCCAGCCTGCACAATAGTCCAAGTGCAACTGACACTTACTAAAGGTTTTACATGACCCAGATTTAGCAGTGCTGGGGAAATGGTATCCGCTGCTTACTCCAAGGTTTTATTTTTCAGGCATTTATCTTTATGCATCCTCATCTGATTTCCACTTCCTTTCTTTTATTCCTACCTCTCATGCCTTTTGTTTCCTTTCTCCAAAAGGCCATATGTGAAGCAAGAAAATGCAATGGGGCTGTTGTGACGCAGCCCCGTGGGGCAGGTATTGGAAGGTACAGCGACACTACAGTAACCTGTGATCTGCACCCTGGCATTCTTTGTCCTGTGACACCCAGCTAGCTTGGAGTCAGCACATTCTGCCAGAGGAGAAAGGCCAGATCCTGCCTCCCTAGCTGGTGTGCTAGCAGTGGCTCTCTGCTGTTCTGGTGTCGCCTACTCAAAACAAACATTTCCCCAGGCTGAGGTCAACTCTGACATCTTCACAACAGGGGGTGAGGGAGGATGCTTTATTTTTGGTAGTACCATCTGCCACTGACTAAGGCATGGGGGAAAAGGGGCCAGAGAGTATCGCACAACACCCAGTCCCAAGACAGGAACAAGGAGGAGGGTGGTTATTTCTGTTTTTTAAATGAGGATTTTTAGAGAGAACATGGCAGAATTAACTTTAAAGCGAGAAAATGAGAGACAGATGGAAAAAAAGAAAATGCTGGATTTTGAGGCTCTAGAATGTCAAATTTCAGAGAAGATGCTGGGTGAATAATCGACAACATTTGTGTCCCTTTCAGTTCCAATTCTCCTGTCCAAATTCAAGTGTGTGTTTTCAAATACATGCAGGACATCTCCACTTGGTTTCCTTTCGGTTAGTACATATGTTAAGTGAACGGAGACATGGTAAGACAAATACTACATGTCCTCACATATATGGAAGCCAGAGTTGATCCCAAAGAAGTAGAGAGCAGAAGAGTGGTGGGCAGAGCCTGGGAAGGGCTGGGGAGGGAGAGTGGGGTGAGGATGGTGAGTGGGTTCAAGGGTACCTCTGGATGGAAGAAATAGCTTCTAATGTTCTGTAGCAAAATAGAATAACTATAGTTGACACATTCATTGATTATTTCAAAATAGCTAATAGAAATGGTTTTGGATATTTCCAACACAAAGAAACTGTATATGTCTGAGGTGATTGATAAGCCAGTTACCCAGATCTGATGATCATACATTGTATACACATATTGAAGTATCATGCTATACCCTGTAAATGTGTATAATTTAATATGTTAATTAAGAATACATTACTTAAACGCCGGGCGTGGTGGCGCATGCTTGTAATCCCAGCATTCGGGAGGCTGAGACCGGAGGATCCGGGTTCGCGGCCAGCCTCAGCTACCTAGTGAGGTACTCTGAAACTTAGTGAGACTTGGTTTCAAAATAAAGAATAAAAAATAGGGCTGGGGGTGTAGCTCGGAGGTAGAATGCCCCTGAGTTCAATCCCCAGTACCGCAAAAAAAAAAAAAAAAAAAAAAAAGAATACATTAATTAAAAAGTTTAAGCTGAGTGTGGTGGCACATATCTGTAATCCCAGTACTTGGGAGGCTGAGACGGGAGGAATATAGGTTCTAGGCCACCTTCAGCAACTTAACAAGGCCCTCAGCAACTTAGTGAGACCCTGTTTCAAAGTAAAAATAAAATAGGGCTGGGGATGTAGCTCAGAGGTAGAATCACCTGAATGCAATCCACAGTACAAAAAAAAAAAAAAGAAAGAAAAGAAAAAAGTTTAAAAAGTTGACATGCAAACAAAAAATTCATTTTGGCCTAAAATCACATTTTCCTGTCACCATTTTTAGAATCAACATTAATAATAGCTAGCACTAATACAGAATCATGTTCTTAGCACTTCCTGTACATTAACTCATTTAGTCTTCCCAACAACACTATGAGATTGATACTAGTATTAGTTCCATATTACAAATAAAGAAAAGGGGGCACAGAGTGATCAAATAACTTGCCCAAGGGCACACAGCTAGTAAATAGAAGAGCCAGGACCCAAACCAAGTCACTGGGCTCTAGGTCTGCCTTCATGAGATTCTACCATTGTTCTTAGAGTTTCTAAGGTCAGAAATTGAGGGCATTTGATACTTCAATCTCCTGGAAACAACTGTTAGGCTAGAGGTCTTAAACTCTGGCTTTACCCAGTTATTCTTCTTTTCAAGAGCCCACAATGACTCCCAGTTGCTCCTGCATACATGGAGCTGAAGCCCCCAGTCCTACTTTGAAGGTCACGAGCCCTGAGACCCACTCTAATCAAGCCTGGGGCCCCTCTAGTACCCATGGGTGGACTCGTAATCTGTAAGCATAGGCATTTCTGTTCTCTCCCCACAAAGCCATCTCTCCATCTCTACCTGCCATCTTCTTATTTCCATGATGTTGATTGTGTACCAGGGACTTAAAAGGCTGCGTTTGTCTAAAAGCAGTGACTACTTGGCCTGCAGATGCCCAATGGGTAACTAAAAGCAGAGAAAAGCTTAGCATCCCTATCTTCATTTTACCTGTCTCCTTATAACCTTAAACTTTGTGACCTGCTCAGCTTTGCACGTAGGCATGTTAGTCATTTAAAGTGTTCATCTAAGCCGGGTATGGTGGCACATGCTTGTAATCCCAGTACTTGGGAGGCTGAGACAGGAGGATCCTGGTTTGCAGCCAGCCTCAGCTACCTAGTGAGGCCCTCTGCAACTTAGTGAGACCCTGTTTCAAAATAAAGAATAAAAAATAGGACTAGGGGTGTAGCTCGGAGGTAGAATGCCGCTGAGTTCAATCCCCAGTACAGGAAAAAAAAAAGTGTTCATTTAAAAACTGGCAATACAATACTTATTAGACCTAAATGTAGTTGTCTCACCCCCTTTCAAGACTGAGGCCAGATTTGCAGGGAGATTAGAGCATCCTGGACTGGCACCTGGAAGTCTTCATTTATTGTCCTACACCTTCCAGAGACAGTGGGAGGCAGGCACATTACCCCACGATGAGATGGATCCCTTAAGCAAGAACAACCATTTCAGGGAAATGAAATTGCCCCCTCCCAGGATCACAGGTCTGATTGGTAAGTGTCTTGAACAAAGAGTGGAAATTGCCCCCTCAAGTGATAAAGACTTCTCCAGAGCCACCCCACAGAAGGGGAACAGAGAATGCCTGCTTAATGACCATACTTCTTGGCCCCTGCCCCAGTTCTCCCTTTGTTTAAACATAAAGACAGGGCTGAGATGCTGGATCTCACTGCACCTTCCCAATATGGCCATGCTGATTGCAGTTCCCCTCTTGCTTTTCACTGTGACCTTTTCTGTTTGATATCTGAGGTGAAGTGGCCGGACCTGGTTTGTTGGGATCTCTGAAGTCAGACCTCTGACCTAGCCCTCGGGTAACAATCAGACTTCTCTCTCCTGTCCTTGCCACTTAGATCTACTGCACATCCACCCCATATAGGCTTCTATTTGTTCCTACCTGCACCAGGAAATTCAGCGTTTCTTTCTAACAGGATCATCTGCTGTGAATAAAGCAGTCCTCCAACCAGAATAAATAGCTGTTGACTACCTCTGTGTGGAAGCTGCATCTTCCCTTTCAACTGGGTTGTCAGCTCTTAGAGACAGATGCTGGGTTCTTTTCTTCTCATTCATTCATTCATTCATCAATTACTTATTAAACCTCAGTTCAATTAGCTTGGCTAACATCTCTGACAAATAATGAAATCTATGACACAGTCCCCGCCTTTATAGACACACACTATCGTGGAATATTTTACATGGGAAACCATGATGGAGTTGTTGTAACCTCATCTCCTCTGTCTATAGATAAAGAGGCCAGGGTCCTGATGGCAGGATGACATTGCCAAGGCCTCATGACCAGTTGGGGATGGAGACAGTTCCAGAATTCCTTCCACTGAAAGCAGGGAGCAGAAGTATGAAATCAGCCCTGTCTGGCAGGTTAGGCTGCTTCTCTGAAAGACTGGAAGTCACCCGGCCCTCCAAATCAGGCTCAGAAGCCCTCTGTCCTCCAGCAATGACTGTCACCAGCTCTCCAGCCCCAGGATTCCCTCCTGTGTGTGCTGCTCCATGGTGCCTCCAATAGCACACTGCTTGGGCCCAAGCCCCACAAGCATGGAAGTGAGCCTGTTGTGGTTAAGAGTAGGGGTCCAGGTTAAGAGGGACCCAGATTCAAGCCCTGCATACTTCACTTACCCAGATGCCAACCCTGCATGCTTCACTTACGTGTGTGTGTGTGTGTGTGTGTGTGTGTGTGCATGTGTTGCTGGGGATCAAATCCAGGGACATTCTACCTCCAAGCTACACCCCCAGCCCTATTTTACTATTTATTTGCTGAGGGCCTCATTAAGTTGCTGCTGAGGCTAGCTTCCAACCTGCAGTCCTCCCAAGTACTGGAATTACAAGTGTGTGCCACCATACCCAGCTCACCTTATTAGTTTTTGGTGTTAGACAAGTTTTGTCCATCCATCCAACAATGGATTTATGGAGCTTCTTGCTGGGGCACTCCAGGGCCTGGAGGTAGGGAATCAATGGAACAGACCTGCCTGTTCTCATGGAGCTCACAGGTACCAGGAACTCAGACTGTAGCTTGAGGGGGGATACTGTTTTGACAGAAAGCAGTGGATGTGTCTGAATGGACTGGACACAGAGGCCAGGCTCGGTCTCATGGCAGAGGTGACAAGTGAGCTGAGACCTCCACATGGAAGGACCAGAGCCATGTAAGAGTGAGCTTGGGCTGTTTAAAAAACAAAAAGATAAGGTAGGTTTCCTCATTGGGAAAGAACACGACCAGCAAAAATAGCTTCCTCTGGGGGGCGCTGGGGCGCCCACAGGAGCTACGTGCCCTTAGTGTCCTGCCTGGCAGTACAGGGCAGCTACTTGTTACTGTCCAGAAGACTGTGGCTAGAGGGCACATCCTACCCTGAGTCCCTGTCTCTGGAATGTAGCCCCTTTTCAGTGCCTTTTCTCACTTTCTGTAAAGCACGCCCACACGTCCCCTCCTCCAGCTCTGCCTGGAAAACCACCAATGATTGATCCTTTTGATCCTTTAAATCTCGCTTCAATAAAGCCCCTTCCTTCTCCACAGTCACACCTGGTGGGCCACACCTCTGCTTGAACCCCTGCAGTGCCTTCCTGGAAGCGGATAGCAAGACCTATACTGCTCATCTGAAGGTTGTCCCTCCAACTTCCTGGAGGGCACCCCATCTCCTCTCCCCTGCACAGTGGCCAGGCCTTTGCACAAGCCATTGCCTCCCTCTGGACTCCTCCCTCCCTAGCTTTCACCCTCAGGCCTGACCAAAGACACAAACTCCCGATTCTCACCTCTCTGTGTGTATCTCATAGTGCCCTGTTCTTGCCTTCAACTGTGCATCTCACCCCGTGATCGTAGTATATATATACTATTAATGTAGGCCTTTCCACCAAAGATGGAAAGTTCCAGAACAGGAGTTTATCTGTTTTATTTCCCCATCAGCACTTGAAACCTGTTCAATAAATATGTTTTGATGAACATTGCCACCCTTTTGTTCCTTAAACCCCCCATGCCCAATGCCGTCCTTGGTCTCCTTTGTGGTGGGTCCTTTTCTACGTGGTCACTAGATGTGGCAGTTTCTCAGCCCTGAGGTCTCCTGTGACTGCAAGGAGTCTCCTTTGTTTCCAAGGCCCTGACCTGGCCCCTGGATACCTCAGGGCATCTCGACTCTGCACGTTTTACCTGAGCCCAGGATTGCTTCCTGGAACCCATGTCGGGAGCTGAGCTACTCACCTCAGGGAGAAGTAGCTCACCTGTCCGACCAGTCAGGCAGAGCAGAAACCTCTGAGTCAGTCCTGGTGCCTCCCCTGCCCCTAAATTCTTATGTCTACCCACCACCAGATACTGCCGATTTCACCCCTAAATATCACTCAACTCCATCTGTCTTCCCTGTCTCCACTCAGGTGCTGAATCCAGTACATTCTTTTTCTCCTTCCTTCCTTCCTCCCTTCCTCTTTCTTTCTTTCTTTCTTTTTTTTGTGATACTGGGGATTGAAACCAGGGGCATTCTACCTCCAAACTACACCCCCAGCCCTACTTGTTAGGTTTTGAAACAGGGTCTCATTAGGTTGATGAGAGTCTCAAACGTGCAATCCTCATGTCTCAGCCTCCCAAGTCCTGGGATTGCAGGTGGAGGCTGATAGTGTTGCCGGCCCCCAGAGCAAGCTCTTTGAGAGTTTGTCACAGAGGAGGCTCTGACCTTTGCTGCAGTTCCTCCAGCTCCTTCCATAAACAGAACCCCACGCCTCCCCCTTCTGTGGCTCTCACTGCCCTGAGCCTCCTCCTGCCCTGCTATAGCCTGTCTTCTCACCCATGTGTCAGGGCTCCAAGTCCTCCCCGTCTCACTCTGAGTGCAAACCACATTCCCTCTAACCTCAACTCAACCATGTCAGCCTCTCGTTCCCTCTGTCCAGCTGCCCTGGCCTCATTGCTCTTTAATGTTCCAGGCACACTGGACTTAGAGGCTCTGCCCAGCACCCCCATACCCCCTAGCACGTCCCGCCACTCCCTGGCCTCCTGATTCCAAAGGGCACCCCACACCCACTTACACTTCCTGCCCCTTCTCCCTGCTCTATCTTTGCTCTTTAGCATTTGTCACTATGTAACAGACCAGAGAGTCTACTCTCTGTCTCTTGTATTGACCATCTCTCCCAGCTAGGATGCCAGCTCCATGGAGGTGCTGGGGCTTGGAGAGTGGTACCCCTAAATAAGGTATTTTTGTTTAGTTTTGCATACCCAGCAATTTGGGTATCCAAAGGCCTCAAACCTTTAATTGGCTCCAAATCAAAGTCCTCTTATCTTGTTTGGTTTCTGCCCACATGTTGCAAGGAAAGGCTCTGTCTCAAATTCCTGTTATCCCATGAAGATTGCACAAGGAAATAGCAGTCCTTCCACCCCCACCTCAAATTCTATTATCTATCTCAGAAAAGAAGACTGGGACTGTAACTGCACCCAAGGATGAAGGACTTCTCTTAGAAGATAAGGTCCCTTGCACTCATTCAGATTCCAAAGAGATCCACCCCCGTCCCCCACACATACATACGAGATTGAACTCAGGAGCTAGACCCCAGCTCTATTTTATTTTTCATTTTGAAACAGTGTCTTGCTAAGTTAGTGAGGGTCTCACAAAATTGCTGAGACTGGTCTTGAACCTGCATTTCTCTGTCTCAGCCTCCCAAGTACTGGAATTACAAGCATGTGCCACCATACCTGGCCAGAGAGAATTTTTATACAAGCTAATCTGTCTCTAGCGCCCATTCATTCTTCTCAATAATCACTGATAAGTCCTCAAAATTGTCAACATTCACTATCCCCCCTAGAAAAATGGGTGTTATGCATCCGAATGATGTTGGGCTAGTGGGTAATTGCCTTATGCAATTTAAATTTGTTTGCTTGCCTTTTCTCTTATTTATTTCATTTCTTTTTTTTTTTTTTTTGGGGTACTGGAGATTTAACCCAGGGACATTCTACCTCTAAGCTACACTCCCAGCCCTTTTTCAATGTTTTTTATTTCAAGACAGGGTCTCACTAAATTGCTGAGGCTGGCCTCGAACCTGCAATCCTCCTGTCTCAGCCCCCTAAATACTGGGATTACAGGCATGTGCCACCACTTCTGGCTTGCCTTTTCTCCTATTAATGTCTTCATCAGTGTACTGCAGTGAGCCTTCAGAGGGTGGAAGAGAAGGATGTCCCTTCATCCCTACAAATGCAGGGGATTTGTCAGCTATTATTTCTGGATCTCCGGTCTAGAATAGTACCTGCTACATACATGAATAAACTTTCTTTTCTGCCCTACTGGGGTGTAGGTTACATTCTGAGTGCATCTCCTCAAGATCAGACATCTGTCTCAGATCTTTTAGAGAACTGCCCTTTCCTACCTGCCGCAGGCCTAGTTCCAGCATGGCACCCCAGCCAAGTCTGCTGAATCCTCAGGACTGGATCACATGTCTGGAGTCTTTCCAGGATAAACCAAATGTCTGCACACTCCTAGTCATCACTATTCTATGCCGATGTCCATTTATAATTATAATGATTATCCTACATGTAATGGCCTGTCACTGCTACTCTGTAATTGCAGTTGTAATTGCTGGTGGCCTTCTGAGGCCCCACCGACTTGGACTGTGTGTACCCTTATCACAAGCTGCCCCTGGGAATATGAGCAGGTACGCCTTGCCAAAGGTCAGAGGTACTCAACAATTTCTCTCCCTCTACACTGGCTGTCTCTCAATTTGTTTATGGGCATAACAGCAGAGGTGCTCAAAGGGTAACTATGCTATTTGAAAGAGTTTTCTAGTATTTCTTCTAGCCTAGGGTCTAGACAGGGAGTTTGGGCAGCAGGGCCAAGAGGCTGAACATAAGAGGGCTTGGTGAAGTCTTTGGCTAAAATTGCCCTCTCTCTGCCCCTCAGCAGTGTCCAGCCTTCCCAGAAGCCTCCTGCATAGTCTCTTGTCCTCTGCCATGTGCCAGCTTTCCTCGGGAGAATCTGCCAGTGCTTCTCCATGGACCCCTCAGGACTAATGCTCAGAGCCCTCCAGAACCTGCCCCACCTGGTCCCAGCCTCCTGCCAGGCTCTGCACCAGGAGTCCCCGCTTCACACTGCTACCTGGACACACCGGACACCTGGTGCCTCTGGGCTTTTTCTCAGATGATGGCAATGCCCCTACTCACAACAGCGTAGAGGAAGTCCCTCTGAGAGGTCAGCCACATCTTTCCTGGCTACATATCTTCAGGAAGATTATTCTAATCTTTCTGAAGAGGTGATCCTATGAGCTGAATGCCAACCTTAGGGGAGGCCTGTTCCAGGCCTTTCTATTCAGACAGTTATTAGAGTTATTCCTCTAGCCAGGAAATCCCTCCCAGTGGTCAACATCAGTCCATTGATTTTCAATCAGATGCAAGGACTTGCTGAGAAGGAGAAAACAATAGAAGGCAAGTCAGGAGCTAAACCTGAAACAACACAGGAGGCCAGCACCTATGGCTGTCACACAGCCCATGGGGTGTCCCTCCCAAGGCTGCCAGCTCCTGCTCCTTCCAAATTTCCATCTGCATCAGAGAAAGCAGAAAGGTGAGAAGTTGTTCCTAGGGAGACAGCATCTCTAATTGGATGCAAACATCTGTCAGGGTTGGACCAAAAAGAACGCTTGGCATCCTAGGACATGATGGCCTCCAGTTAGGCGTTAAGCTAGCCCTGCATGCCGAAGATGAAATGTCCTACCCCCTTGCACACAGCTTGAGCCTATCCCAAATGCCATCATGGGGGCCAGAAATAAGGAAAATAATTAGAAGAGTTGCCAAAGTACCCATTTTTCCTCTTTTTCCATTCGCTCCTTTTTCTCCTTTGGGGCCTTGGAGACCAGGCTGTCCATCCGATCCATTGTGTCCTGGTAACCCATTAACTCCTGGAGATCCTGGATCCAAACAGAGGAATAAGGACATTTAAAAAAATTCCTTTGAAGTTACTGTGATTCCCTTTAGCTAGTGAAACTGCTCAGGCATCTGCGGCTCTCCCACACCTCTTCTGCTTCATCTCCTTCTCTGTCTGAGGCTGTGGCAGGAAGCAGGAATGGTGATGGCAGGTTCTCCAGAGAGGGGGATACACAGAAACATGGGGATACAGGCAAGATACCTCCACACTTCTCCTCCCCATCTCTGTCCCCTTGGAGGGACCCTGGGGGCCCAGCCACCCATCCGCCCCTTGAATTAGGAAAGTCCATGTGCTCTTACCTGGTGGGCCAGGTGGGCCTACAACAGAAAAAGAAATTAAGATGGTAAACCACAAGTGAGAGAAAAAAATTCCAGCACCATCTCCCCTGTTCTCTCCTTAAAATGTCCTAGTCAATCTACTGACCCTAACAGATGGAACCCACACCTTTCTTGAAAGTTCATTATATTTTCCCAAAAAATCCTTAAACACAATTCTATGAAGACCTAATTGCCAATCAAATCAATCACTTTTTTTTTTTTGGTGATGGTACTGGGGCTTGAACCCAGGGGTCTTCTACCTTCAGGCTCCATCCCCAAATCTTTTTTAATTTTTGGTTTTTAAACAGGTTCTTGTGAGGTTACTGAGAGCTTCACTAAGTTACTGAGGCTGTCCTCAACCCTGTACTCCTCTTGTCTCAGCCTTCCAAGTACTGGGATTACAGGTGTGCACACCACGCCCAGCTCAAACCAACTACTTTTGCTTAAATTTCAATGGAACAAGAATAATTTCTGAGCCAGTGCCACTATAGATTCATGCATTTGACATCTCAGAAGCAGATGGCCTAATAAATTGGGTCAGCAAACAATGCAGGTGGGTCCCTGTGCAGCCTGGCCCAGGGGGAGTGTTGGCACATTGTGGTATGTCATTGCAGAGCTTAGAATGCCCGTGTGAGAGCAAGACCAGTCTCTCATCCAGCCAAGGGGTTCCCAGGGGTGTTGCAAGCAGACACTTAGCTTCCTAGATCCAACCAAGGGGTGTTCTGGGCTGCCCAGGGGTGTTGCAAGCAGACACTTAGCTTTCTAGATCTCTATTTTGTTGCATGAAATAGCCTGAGAAAACTTAAGGGCCCAGATCAGGTAACAAACACCTTCCTTAATATAAAATTACCCAAAGGTCTAAGGTGTTTAAATGAATCATTTACATGGAACTGCAAAAATGATTTTGCTTCCACAAATAGGAGTGTCTTATTATCAAGGAATCTATGGGAGCACTCAGACAAGCCAATGAGGTTGCAACATAAGCAGCTGAGCTCCTTTTGTTTCTCCAGACCACATATAATGATTATCAATATTGGAGTGCAAAAGCCTTTCCACAAATCCTAGCCTGTGACATTCCAAAAATGGGCACTTACTGAACACTTGCTATGTGCACCAAATTCGACCAAAAAATATCGGTTCCAGTATCTGCTGTGCTCATAGTCTAGGCAGGGAAAGAAGACCCTTTAAACCACAATACAATATAAGAAAACTACAGAGAAGTAATTCCCCCCCCCCCTTGCAGAGGAGTACTGGGGAACACACAGCCTGAAAAGGCTTCCTGAGAAAGTGAGCCTTGAGCTATGGCCTTGAAGAAATGTTGAGCCTAAGGTGGCTGTAGGTAAGGGCTGGGCATTCCATGCAGGGCACCAGCAGTAGCAGAAGTTCAGATGTGGGAATGTGTAAGATTCAGGGTGGGAAAAAGGATGAGGATTGGCCAAGCTGGAGTGTGTGGAGAGGAAGCTGAATCAGGACATGGTGGGCTGAGCAGTAAAAGCACTTGAATGCTATGCCAAGAGATGTAGGCTGTATCTGAGAGGAAATAGGGCACTACAGTGGGTTCTTAGGCAGGGAGTGATGCTGTGGGATTGAGATCCTCTTTGTAGATGGAGGTTGAATAAAAGAATGTGGATGGAGGTGAGAGAGACAGAGAGACAGGAAGAGAAACACAGATGGGGGGTTGCGGAAAAAATATCCAGATCTTTGTAGTTAAGATGAGGGATAACAGCAAGGTGTGGTGGCACACGCTTGTAATCCCAGGACTTGGGAGGCTGAAACAGGAGGATCCCTGGTTTGCAGCCAGCCTCAGCTACTTATTGAGGCCCTCCACAACTTAGTGAGACCCTGTTTCAAAACAAAGAATAAAAAATAGAGCTGGGCTGTAGCTCAGAGATAGAATGCCCCCGGGTTACATCCCCAGTACCACACACACACACACACACACACACACACACACACAAAGAGGGATAAGGTTGGGATAAACTCTAGAGTTGCAGAGAACCCTAGATATTCTAGACTCCATGTCTGACTGGAGTCTAGCTCCTAGAACACTGATGGACAGATGCTGGGGACATAAGGACTCTTAGAAGAATAAGTGTTGAGAGTTTGTTTTTAATACCTACATGCTTTGGGCCAAAACTATTGGCTGAAAATGACTTTGCTATCTCTAGTCAGTGGAGCCTACGGCTACTTGACTTGACCACCAGATGGCGCACACACATACTGGAAAGGGGTGATGTGGACAGTTAAACAGGTCAGAAGAAACCAATTAAATAATCCTTTCCCACTACAGATGGGGCCACATTCCAGTGCACAGATTGGCGGAACAATTTGACTGTAAGAAGCAGATTGAAGCCAGGTGCCGTGGTGCATGCCTGTAATCCCAGTACTTGGGAATCTGAGACAGGAGGATTGTAGGTTTGAGAAAAACTCAGCAACTTAGGGAAACTTTCAGCAACCTAGCAAGACCCTGTTTCAAAACAAAAATAGAAAGGGCTGGGGTATAGATCAGAGGTAGAATGCCCCCTAAGTTCAATATGCAGTTACACACACACACACACACACACACACACACACACACACACACACACACACCCTAAAGAAGCAGATCGTGTATAGTAGGTTTCAAGAGCTCCCAGAGATAGCCAGGCATGGTGGCGCAATGCTTATAATTTAAATACCTGGAAGGCTGAGATAGAAGATTGCAGGTTCGCAGCCAGCTTTAGCAATAGGAGGCCCTCTGCAACTTAGTGAGACCCTTTTTCAAAATAAACAATAAACTTTGATTAAGGGTGTAGCTCAGAGGTAGAACAATACCCTTAGGTTCAATCCCTAGTCCTGAAAAAAAAAAAAAAAGCTCCCAGAGAGCCCAATAATTCTGTCCTCAGGGCAGGACATGGTAAGAGATCATGTTGGGGCTACAGGTTTAGGACATGTTAGCTCTGGCCAAGGGCCTCATAATAGTGAAGTGTTTGGACGCCCTGGCCACAGTTCCTACTGATGAATGCACAGAATCATCTGCAAGGCTTGTTATGATGCAGGAAACTGGGTCCCATCTGGAGATTCTAATTCAGTATGAATTTAGAGGGAGGCGATCACCACAGGTGAATGGGATGTAGATAGCCAAAGGCCCCCTGATATGATATGAAAAATTTTTGGTGAAAGAATTAGTCACCATCAGGGGTTCTTGTGAATGAGCTGTCCCCGGCCATTGGGACCCATTGTGAAGAAGTGAGGCACTACGGGTACTAGGGGTAGAACCCAGGGACCCTCTACCACTGAGCTGCACCCCCAGCCTTTTTTATTTTGAAACAGGGTCTTGCTAAGTTGCAGAGGCTGACCTAGAACTTGCAATCCTCCTGTCTCAGCCTCCCAAGTACTGGGATTACAGGTGTATGCAATGCACCCAGCCAGACTTGGCCTTTAAGAGTATTGC
>PVLC010031926.1:0-18485 GCA_004027655.1 Graphiurus murinus | reverse complement strand
AAGGAGAGAGGAGAGAGAGATCTGCCTGAGGCCCTGGCGCTGACGGAAGAGGGTACCCCTTGGAGTCACCTCTGGGCTGGTCTGAGCTGTGCTTGTGAGGTTCGCCCTGCGCTGGCCACAGACCGCCCGCTGAGGCTGTGAATCTTAGACCTTACTGTGGTGCCATCTTAATTATTTGTTTTCCTTCCCTCGGCCCTGCCAACAACAACCGGAATCTCTGGTTTAAATTCTGGCGAATGTCAAGTCAGTCAGTCGTACTGAGCCTGTTTTCATTTAAAATTTTGATATTTTGTCCGTATGGATTCCTCTGCATACTTTACAACGCAGCATTAAAATATTATTTGTCTTAGAGTTATTTGGTGCCCTTTAAACTTTGCACGCGGAACCAGAGCCTTTCTCTCCTCGGCCTAGTGTGGCTTCGAGTTTGTGTACAACTCACAGATGACCACACTCCTGAACCCCACGGTCGGTTACCGTGGAAGCTCTAGGGTGCTGGTCGTGGACGGGTCATCTACTTGGACCACACACCGTGGCTTTACGGAGGCCGCTGTGTCTGCTGGGCACTTGTCCTGGCTTCTCTGTGACAGTGGACACTGTCTTATTCACACCATGTCCTCCCAAACAAGGGCAGCCAGTAGTACCTAGTAGGTGGTTAATAAATACTTGTTGACTTGTTGGATGAAAGTAACTCAATGAAGTTAGTCTTATTATTTTCATTTTGCAGATGAAGAAAACTATGGTTTGGGAGGAATTTAGCAATGGCGCAGGTTCACAGATCCAGTACTGGCAAAGCTAGTCCACTCTACTTCCTGTGCTCCTGAGGAGTCCTCACTCCAATAGGTCCACTGTCACACAATGCTGAGGATTCTGTCCCTCGAAATGTCCCATTGCTCATAGGTGTTAATGGCTATTACCTCTTGGAAAAAAAACACATAAAATAACTGTGACTATATGTTTATATTTTTGTCTCCGAGATCATGAGCATTCTTATATTCCAGGTTGCTGCCAATCCTTCCACTTTCTTTTTAAGATGTATTTTCCAGATTGAGTTACTCGCCCTGTCTGCTCTTAGGCCGCCTAAGCAGGTGCAGGCACGTTCCGCCCTCTCGGTTAGGTAGCCAGGCTTTTGGGCACGACCGTGGGATGGCCTCTCTTTAAGGACCTCTCAGCAACTCTGTCGTGCGATCTGATCAAAACATCACTGACAGGCCAGGCGTGGTGGCGCACGCTTGTAATCCCAGCATTCGGGAGGCTGAGACTGGAGGATCCAGGTTCTCCGCCAGCCTCAGCTTCCTAGTGAGGCACTCCGCAACTTAGTGAGACTCGGTTTCAAAATAAAGAATAAAAAAATAGGGCTGGGGGTAAGCTCGGAGGTAGAATGCCCCTGAGTTCAATCCCCAGTACCGCAAAAAAAAAAAAAAAAAAAAACCCAAAAAACATCACTGACCCCTGAGTGTCAGTCTAAAATAAAGTACCAAGGCCAGTCGTCTTCCTGCTATATTCATATTTATTCTGTAAATAAGAATATATAGAATTATAGCTAATTGCATGCAAATAGCCACAGCCCTTCCTTTGAGCTAGGATGAGGAAAAACCGGGATTTCAGAAGACTGGGAGGAGCCCTGGTCTTGTGACCGGGAAAGCCAGGGAGAAGGGGAGAGAAAACTCAGCTCATCATCAGGAAACTCCCGACCTCAAGCAAGGGTTGGCACAGTCTTCTGTAAACTGCCAGAAGTAAGTACTTGAGGCAACACAGGCCACATGATTTGAGTTATGACCACTCAAGTCACCATCAAAGGCAACCAGAGGTGATATGGAAACAAATGGACATGGCTGTGTTCCAAAAAAAACTTTATTTACAAAACCAAGAGCCGGGCCAGCTCGAGACAAGCTGTGGCTTGCCAACGTGACTTAGAAGGCTGGATGCTATGCCAGGTTATCTGTGTGCTTCCAAAGCAAATTCAAGGACCAGGGACAATGATGGAAGCTCACGTTGATGGAACTCTTATTATTGATTGCCTGAATGTGAGGACTTGACATCTTCCCAGCCCACCCCAATTCCAAGTTCGTCATCTCCCACTGGGAACATGGATACTAACTGGGCATCCTTTGTTCCTCTTCTGACCTGTCCAATGAACGTCCCACACCAAAGCCTGAGTGATCTTTGAAACAAGCACATTAAATCCTATCATCCTTCTACTTTAAGCTCCTCCACGACTTCCCTGCTCTTAGGATTAAAGCTCGAGCATGCATCTGACCCGCAGAGCCCCACGGGGCCTGGCCCAGCCTCCCTTCCTTCCCTCACACCCCTCTTCTCTGTGCTCAAACCACGTCGGCCTTTTCCAAGTACCCTGCCTCTCTGGCTTCTTGCCACACCAGCTACCTCATTCCAAAATCTTCTCCTCATCCCTCTTTCTTCTTGACTAATGTCTCTGCCTCCATCTCAGTGATCCCTTTCCCAAGAGAACTTGTCCTGTCCCCCAGGAGAGGTCAGGGCCCTGTTACTTGTTAACCCTGCTCCTGGAATTTCATTCCTAGGGCCCATTTCAGTTAACAAATGACTTTCCATTCATCTGTCCCATCTTGGGCTCCTGTGTAGACCACAAGCTCCGTGAGAGGAATGACATTGCCCGTCTTACTCAAGCTCTGTGCCTCGCACCTGGCGAAAGGTCTGTCATAGAGCGGCTACTCCGTGAACACTTAGCCAAGGGGCGTGGGAATAAAGGAAGGCATGGACGTATCCAACGGAATCGGCTCCTCACCCAAGGGTTCATCATGAGGCTCAGGTAGACACAGTACCCAAAAGGAAGGAAGGAAGGAAGGGAGGGAGGAAGGGAGGGAGGGAGGGAGGGAGGGAGGGAGGAAGGAAGGAAGGAAGGAAGGAAGGAAGGAAGGAAGGAAGGAAGGAAGGAAGGAAGGAAGGAAGACCCAAGACAGGGGAGGTGGGGTGGAGGCAAGTAACAACCTAGAGTGTCGTTCACTCTGGGGAGAGGCGTGGAAGGCACGACACCTAGGTGCAAAGGGAAGAGGAGGATTATGAAGTCCAGGGTGAAGAAGCCAGAGGGACGGCCCTACAGGGAAACTGAGCAAGCGGTATTCTCAAAACCTACGGTGATCACAGTGACACATTTTATCATAGGCTGTTAAGAGCTTTCTTCTTACCACTTCCTGGCCTGTCACGCTGAGATCAAAAGTCTGCTGGTCAGCCCCCTGTGCTCCTAGATACATAGTCTGCCAAGAAGCCATTTAGATGTGTGGGTCCTTTTGGTCACCATCTTCAAACACCCATGGTGTAACAATTGAACACAAGCCTCTCACTAGAGCCTGTTGTATATGGAATAATACGTTTTTACAACTGGAGTTTCCTTTCTCTGACACATGGAGGCAACATGGTACAGGGTTGGTGTTGACACTGGGAGGCTGACTATCTGAATACGAATCCCAACCCCACTGCCTGAGCTGATGACTTGACCGTGCTGTAGCCCACCATCTCCACCTACAAAGTGGGGGAAAGCAGAGTGTCTCCAGGACTAGTTGAGTCATCAAGTGAACCATCCATAGAAAGAGCGGCATGGGAAACCGGGCGTGGTGGCGCACGCTTGTAATCCCAGCATTCGGGAGGCTGAGACCGGAGGATCTGGTTCGCAGCCAGCCTCAGCTGCTTAGGGAGGCACTCTGCAACTTAGTGAGACCCTGTTTCAAAATAAAGAATAAAAAAATAGGGCTGGGGGTTTAGCTCAGAGGTAGAATGCCCCCAGATTCCATCCCCAGTACCGCAAAAAAAAAAAAAAAAAAAAAAGGAGTGGCATGGTGCCTCGGTGCCTGGCACATTATCAGCACTTGGTAACGTGTGTGTCGTCATCATTGTATCATGGTCAGACTGTGGGGCGAGCTTGGCCCGAGGAGATTGGAACGCTGTCGAGGCCATGTGAGGATCTGAACATTTCTTTTCTCCTTTGAGCCTGAGCTGGTCCTTGGGTCGCTGGTGCAGCACATGACACCTGGGCTGGGGGAATGAGATTTGGTGAAAACAAACACATCTCGTTCTCTCTGCCATTGAACTGTGGCTTCTGGTGCCCAGAAGAAACTGCCCAGGGCAGAATCACAGGCTTCCTTTCAGGCTCCAAAGCGACCCACTAGCAAAGTGGGGTGCGTCTTTGATCTCCGTCCCATCCATTCTTCCCAAAATCACAGGCCTAGGACCTCCCGCCAATTTTTGATCTTTTGTCCCCAGTCGATTCATAAACGGTCATAAATTGCTTTGAAGATAAAAGCACCACATCAATGCACCAGGAGACCGCTATTATTTTAAGAAGTAGAGCCTGCACATGTCTTTGTGACATATGAGCTGTTCAAAATATTTGTCTTGTTTCTCGGTGCGGCTGCATGGGAAAAGCTCTCGTGCCGTCTCTCCAGCACACCCTTCCATACACCACCACGCGGCGTGAGCATTGTTTTCATAAAAACGTTTGCCTTCTCTCCAACAGAGGAAATTGATGTTTCTCTTGGGATTCGTCTCTGATCGCCAAAATTCAAGTCATTATTTTTAGAGATATGTACTTTTGTACTTTCAAAATGTCTAATTTATGGCAATGCTTGCAAATGTCAATACAATGCACTACGATATTCAAAAGGCCAACAAAGGTCAATGCACATGGAATAAAAAAAAAAGAGAAGAAATATGTATGTGAATATAATAAGAGATTTGTAAGCAAACAGAAGAACGGATTCTACTTACCCAAGATAAAAAGAACACAGTGTTCTATTATCTGGATGTACCACTGATGGCGATTCTACACTGAAGAAGAGCCTTTTAAGGAATTCCTCTGGGGAACATACTTTACCGTGCCATGGCACACCGCTTTGCCCACCCCCACTGTCCCTTCTGCAGGCGTTGATGACCTCTACCATGTTTTCCTGGGCTGGGTTTCATCGGCAGGCCCCCAGGAGATGCCAGGCTGGCCTGTGAGCTGACGGCTGGGCGGGGGCGGGCAGCCATTAAGAAGGCTGCTGGAGCAGGTCGACTGGCAGCAGTCACTTTATAAACACTTGACCTTGCACCAGCACCTGGGAGCGCCCCTCGAATCTTCCCAGATGCAGCGTTTGCAGGATGGGGTCCTTCGATTCTTGCTTCCTGAAAACGTTTCAGAAGCTGATCTGGCTTTCTGAATACCCGGCTCTCTGGGCTTGGCCTGGAGCCCTGAGCTGGCTCTGTCAGCTGCGCTTAAACCCAGAGGGCCTTCCTGAACCCGCTCTCACCCATGCCCTCTTCCCCCCCTGAATTCCCAAAGGACCCACTGCCTGCCCCCTGCTGGGCAGCTCTGGCATTGCGCTCAGCCACCGCATAATTAATTTTTTCCCACGTGCTTTGATTGCTCCACTAATTTACACCAAACCGGGAAGAAGGGAGCGGCCTGGGGCCATTCACACCTGGGAATTTCAGTCCCAGATGCCCGTGGAGGGCTGGCGTCCACGGCGAGCCAGTTGGCACCTCCCCAGGCTCAGCGTCCCTGACTTATATTAGACTGAACGCATCCCGGAGTATCTTAACACTCCCACAAGGCAGGGGCGCATTCCAGAGTACTCCCCGAGTTGCCTGCTCACCAAGATCACCTCACTCACAGCGGGATAAAGGAATGCTCCCAAGGTCTTGGGCTGCCTCCCACCCGCGCAAACCGACCCTCCTCCCCCCCACCAACGGGAGCTGAAGCCCTGAGGACAGGCCTGGGTGTGCGCCATGGATTTCCAGAAGGTGACAGACACTTTCTTTTCCAGAACTAAAGGAGCGCTCAGGCTTACTGACGATTTTCAGAAAGCGCCAACCTCACTTTGGGGCTGGATTTAGCGTACCAAGGGACGAGTACTATTGGGTGCATCAGTGGATCCTACAGGCACGTCTGGCTGAGGACTCTGCTGGGGTTTGTAAAACTGCCCACAACACCTTTGGTATTGACCTTGAAGGGACTGGTCTGTTTCCTCCCAGTGCCAAAACTTACAGAGATGCTTTTTCCTCCCCCGGGGCAAACTGGGCTCCCCACAGCGGCCTTGCTGGCAGTTTTGAACACGAGATGGGAAATCTCTAACACCGACAGGCCCAGCCGAGCAATTGGCGTGTGTAGCTTGAGAATGCCAAACCCGCCTTCCAGATAGCCGGGCGCTCAGCTGCGAGGGCCCAAGAACAGACGCGGTCAGCCATGCATAATTGATGACATAATAAAGGCTGCTCGGGCTGCAGGAGGAAATATGATATGGCATAAATCACCCTGCCAGGGTGGGGGAAATGAAGCTGAGCTCCAAAATTTTAAAACGATGACTGCTCGTTGAAGCCATCATCAGATAAGGAATTCTTCCCCTATCACAAAAAAACTCTGAACTAAGCACAGGAAAGCCTCCTGTTCTGTCCCGGGGGTTTGGAGGCTGGGGAAGAGGGAAAGAAATTGCTGGGTTTTGGGGGGGGCGGGGTACCCCGTCGTGCCAGTGAGTCCTCCCTGCTCAATCCTTCTCGGGAAGCCTGCAAGGACAGGCCACGTGTGACAAATCGGGGGTCTGCGGGTTTCAGCCTGCTCGAGCTGCTGTAACGAGGACTGGGGGGTTGCAGGCAGCAGCAGTTCACCCCTCACCGTCTGGGGCCTGGGGGTCTAAGGTGGGTGCCAGCATGGCTGGGCTCTGGCGAGGCCCTCTTCCTGGCTCGTAGATGGCGCCTTTGGGCTGTGTCCTCACGCGGTGGAAAGCGCACATCTGTTCCCTAGCAACCCCTTTAAAAGGGCGCCGAGCCCTTCACAGGGGCTCCGTTTTCAGGACCTGTCACCTCTACAGGCCCCACTTCCAACTACCATCATGTTGGGGGGCTAGGTTTCAACGCACGAATGTTGGGGAGAACCGAACATTCATTCTACAATGCCGAAACTCAGAGAATGCAGACATTTGCATGGGGGAGCACTAGGAGTTTGTGTTGCCATGCAATTCTTATCTGAATCTGTTAAATCCAGGGCCCCTTTTTAACACCCCAAAGTCAAAAATAAGACAAGAAGGAGCGGGGCCCCAAAAGACTTTGACAAGAAGCCTGGGGTCGTCCTATGATCTCTGGGGATGGGGCAGAGGGGCAGAGAGCCGATGTGGGAAGCCCCCGTGCGGTCACACAGCCAGGGGGGTGCCCTAGCGTGAGGCAGGAAGAGCAGAAGCCAGGGACCGAGTGGAAGGTGTACCTGCACCCCGAGTCTGAATGCATTCTCTCTGATATGGCAGCATGCGTACCAGGACAGGCAGAGAGAGTTTTATTCTAGCTCCCGTGGTGCCTAATGAAGGCATTGCACACAGAAGGCGCTCCATAAATATACTGAGCCCGGGATAACCAGCTCCTTCTCCTGGCACCCAGCGCCTCTTCCCCTTCTGCATCTCAGGGTGCTTTCTGAGATTGAGCTCCTTTTACACGATAACATCCAGGGAGACAGCACTCTGGCAACAGGTCTCTAGATCTCTCCTTTGGGTGTGTCCCCTCTGAGAAGCACCTCTGATGCTCCTGGTCAAGACTCCAAAGCCATCCAGGTGGTGTGGGTTGTGTAATCAGAGCCCACACTTACCCGCTGACCGTTTTACCCCTCAAATGCCTTCCCGACCTTGACTGGCTTCACCTTCTGCAAGACAGATTGCTGCACCTGGGGAACGGGCCCGGGCAGCAACACTGGCTGGCTTGACAGCTGTTTTGCACAAAGTGGAGGGGGAAAAAACATCTGTTTTTGCAAGAAAGAAGGCAAAGAGACATTCACCTCAGACCAGGGCTCGGGCCCCTGCCAGGCTGCCTGTTGGCCAGGTTCATATCCAAGCGTCTGCTCATTTCTAGTCTCAGTAGCAGCTGGAAATGATAGCAAGAAAGGGGAGGGGGCAGTAGGCTCAGCGAGACCCCCACCCACGACATTTCTCCCAGAAGCCAGGAGACTGGGGAGGCAGGAAGCCAGCGAGCAGACAGAACGGAGCCTGATGAGGAAGCCTGGGCAAAGAGGAGTTCTGCTGCTGCTGCTGCTCTTCACGGAAGGGTTGTCTTGGTCTGTGTCATGTTACTATAACAGAAGACCCAAGACCAGACAACTTACGAAACACAGAGGTTTATTTCTTACAGGTCTGGAGTCCAAGGTAGAGGAGCTTGTATCTGGTGAGTGACTTCACGCTGCAACATCTCTTGGGGGGAAAGTGGAAGAGCAAGAGAGCTGGAGAGAGCTGGAGAGGGGGGGCAGGACTCACATTTCTAATAAACCCTGTCTCCTGATAAGGAACCCACTCCTTGACAACCAGATTAATGCGTTTATTATGGCTTGAATGTGGAACGTTCCCTGGAGAGGCTCCTGTGTTGGCAATGCAAAAGCGTTCAAGGGGAAATCATTGAATCAGGGCTGAATCTCACCAGTGGACGAGTCTATTGCAGAATTAATACTTTGAATGGATTTACTGGTGATGCCTTAGGCAGGGGCTCCTGGCTGGAGGAGGGAGGCCCTGGGGATGGCCCTGGAAACTCACTCTGTCCTCGTGGCTTCCCGTTGCTCTCTCTGCTTCGGTCCCCACCGCATTGAGCTCAGCTCTCCTCAGCCCCGCCCCGCCGCCGTGATGTCGGCCTTGCAGTTGCCCAACTGTGGACGGCTCCTCTGAAACCAGAGCCAAAGACACTTTCCTTCTCTCTGTCGTTCATGTTGGGTGTTTTGGACACCGCACCCGAAGGGCAGAGTGAAACACAGTTCATGGGGACGGAAGCTTCGTGACTCAGAAGCCCCGTCAAGGTGCCGTCTCTCCACACTGTGGCAATGAGGGTTAAGTTTCCAACACGGAGGTTTGAAGGGCGAGTTCACACCGTCAAAAGGGTGACGGGCTACGGCAAGGCCAGGTTAACGAGTCGGCACAGGAGCCCTCGTTAGGCGTTCTCGGTGGCAAGCATCTTCCTGAGAGCTGTGAGGGAGAACCAAAGTGTACAACGTGACGGTCTAATCCTCTAAGGAAAGGCATCAAAACGCTGACGGTGGTTATGGATGGGTGGAATCCTTTCAGATGACCTGGGGTTTTTTTCTCTCTTATTTTTTGGGCTTATCCTCATTTTAAAATTTTCTATAACAAATATAAATTACATGATTACTAAAAGTTATTTTTATACTTTTATTGGTGCATTATAACCTGACCTAAAAGTTATTTTGACTACTATTTTATAACTATTTTATCTTGTTTTGTTCTTAAATTTTATTTTATTTTACTGGTCCATTATAAACATACATAAAAATGATTATTTTGTAACTATTTTGTTTATTTATTTTTGCAGTACTGGGGATTGAACCCAGGGGCATTCTACCTCTGAGCTACACCTCCATCCCTATTTTTCATTCTTTATTTTGAAACAGGGTCTCACTAAGTTGCAGAGGGCCTCATTAAGTAGCTGAGGCTGGCCAGGAGCCTACCAGGATCCTCCTGTCTCAGTCTCCCAAGTACTGGGATTGCAAGCATGTGCCACCTCACCCTGGCTGTAACTATTTTAAATAATTTTTTTTTTTAAGTTTAAGCAGATTTTGTCCTTACGATTCCAAAGCATTGAAACTTTAGGGACTGGAAAATCTTGTGCAAGCCTACTCTTTGAATTCTCATCCTTTTATTTTACTTACTTATTTTTATTTGCTTTTCAATAGTTTTTTTTGTTTTTTTTTTTTTAGCACAGTTTTAGATTTACTATATGCCTGGCTGGCAGCCAGGACCCTTTGCGCTCATCACCTTTCAATATTTTCATCTGCTGACAGGACTTGGGAAGGATGGCCGTAGGCCCGAATTTCTACAAGAAAGAAGAGAAAGAGGAAGTTACAGTAAATGCCAAGCAGGATAAATGCTGGAGAACGCGTGTCGCCCTGAAGCCACATGGGATACCGTCCTGTTCTCTGGAGAGCAAACTCCACAGACACCGGGTGGCTGAGGCCAGCAGAGGGACCCCGTGACCCCCCAGAGATGGGCCCAGCACCCCAGGGAATTCAAAGAACCTCAGGAAAGTGCTAAGATTTCATACGCAGCACTGAGAAGTTGTGAGATACTAACACCAACCCCGGGCAGAGCTTCCCCAACCCCGAGCCGTTGTGACGCTGTCTAAGCCGGAGAGTGGGCAATGGCTCCTCTGCAGCCTCGAGTTCCCCGTCCACCCCCGTCTAGTCCAGCCCCCTCCTTACTCCCCATGTCTGCAAGATTAATCCGGAGCACTTCCGTGTAGAAAATATGCCTCCACTTTCCCTCCACTCGGCTTCCAAGAAAGTGTGTGTGTGTGTGTGTGTGTGTGTGTGTGTGTGTGTGTGTGTGTGTGTGTGTGTCCACCTCCTGCCCCAATAAATCCAACTGTTCCCTCTTTCTAGCATGTTTCTGGCACCTAGGAAGCTAGACAGTCCTGAGTCGGGGAGCTCAGCCCTGGCCCTCACTCTTCCTCTGAAGTTCTGCAGCTCGCACAGGCCTCTCTGCTCTGGCCTTTCTTTACGGGGTGGAGATGACTTCCCGGGCGGCACTGGATGGCTTCTCTGGGGACTGAGTCCCCTGGGCCTCTGGTGCAAAAGGAGTCGGCCTACAGCTGGGATCCGGTCACTTTCCTCCAGGCGGTTGCACCCTTATGTAATAGACAAGCCCCAATGCCAGAGGCCAACAGGAGGCCAGCAGGAATTTCGGTTTGCTCACATGCTCTGGGCAGTGACTTGCTGAGACGTCAAGGTGTCACGTTGTCATGGGGATTTCTCAAAGGAAAGGAAATCACAGATCCTGATGAGGGGGCCGAGGTGTGGCTCAGCGCAAAGCCCTGGGTTCCATCACCAGCCCCGCATAAAGAAAAAATAATAAAGTCAGATCAGGTGCAGTGTATTATGGCTGGCATATTTACCCTAACCGGGACATGAACTTGACGTTTTGGCCAAGTTTTTCTACACAAACCACAGTTTTGAAGAAACAAACAAACAAAGAATACACTTTTAAGGGGGGCAGTGACTAAATACAAGTTTGTAATAAAGGTTAAAGGTCTGGAGTGGATTTTGGTGAAAGCAGTTGAGCTTCTCTGCTCTCTTGAAAGCTGGAGTGGATGGAAGTTTCGGGTTTCCAAATGGAGCCGCTGCCCAGCAACGAGGTTCATTATGCATCATTTAGAAACTATCTCCAGCCCAGGCCGCTTCAGTAGGACCATCGCTTGCAAATATTCTCAAAGCCGCAGGGAACATTTTCCCAATGAATCATACATAATCTGTCTGGGTAGCAAAATAAATCAATCAAATAAGCATCTGTTTCTTTCTTGGACCATTTGAACAATTCAGATAACACGCTGTGGCCACAATCCACCTTTTTTTTTTTTTTTTTTTTTTTTTTTCAGAAGACCTGAATTTGAATTTGTTATTTGAATTTGTTCCGAGGCAGGAAGCACATGTCTGCAAAGATAAATGAAGAAGGGAACGATTTTAGCAAACAGACCTTTGGATACATTTTCGAAGTGATTTTTCCAAGATTCACTGGCCCCAGAATCCAGTCCCTTGGCCAAATCCCACAAAGGAGAACTGTCCAAATTCCTTTGCCGAATAGTGCCAAAGGAGGAAGTTAATTAGCCTAGGACTGCCTCTCAGGCTGCGAATCAAAACAGCCACGGGCAAAGAAGTGCAAACTGGCCTGCCCATCTCAGCTGTCGCCTTCCACCCCGAGGCCCGTGGAATTCAAGTTCCTCAAACCTCGTGCACCTCATCCAAGCCCACTCCACGCACGGGGAGCTGCTTTGAGGACTTGTCTGCTCAGAGCCTGCGGGGACTGGTTTGGTTTGGCCCAGCCCAAGTCACCTATGCACCTGTTTCTTTCCTTAAAATTTCCTGCACATGGAAAGCTGCTCTTTCGACTGGGACAGAAAACTCAATAGTGAGAGTTTGGGGTGGCAGCGGGACTGCCGATCACCTTTACACTGCGACAGAACAGAGTATTAAGCAGCTTCAGAAGTGGAACATAATTTAAGCACAGGCCTACCCACTCCTCAGGCACAAATGAAACATCAAAAGCTTAGAACAAGTGATTTCTCCAGGGGCCAGATCAGGTCCCTTTTATTACAGCTGAGTATCCTGCCCAGTACTAGGAAAATTGTACGGAACACATAATTAAAAAGGGGGCTCCACTGAGGCCAAAGCGGGACTCGGCTCCCCCTGGCACACCTGAGTGTGGCTCACACACGCGTGCGCTCACAACCCTAACTCTGGCAGCACACACAGGGCAGTTGGGCAGTGCGCGGGCACCGGGCCTGCTGACCAGGACACTGGGACAACCGCACGGCGGCGTCCCTAGCAACGAGGACTATGACTGTCGGCACCTGGGACTGAAAACCCGCAGCCTCTTCTGCCGGGGAGTCTGGCTCCTCACCATGCTGACCTCCAGCGAAGAGGCTTAAAACCAGGAAAGCCCCAGGAAGACCAGGATGTGCTGGTCCCCCGCCGGGGAGCCAGGGGACGAGTCTGCCTGTCAGAGCATCCTGGCCAGAAGCCCCCCGCCTCCTCCAGGCAGGCAGACCACTCTGCTGGGAACGGCCATGGCTGCTGGAGGTGACAGGTTCCACGGGCGCTGACCTCGGGGCTCTGGCGAGCTCTGTGGGCAGTGTCCCTAAACCATGTCACAGCCTCCGGGTGCAGGGACCGGGGAGGGAAGGGGTGCTTTCCCGTGGAAGTCCCAGCAGATGCGTGGCTGAGATCCTACTCAGGCTGCAGCTGCAGGAGGGTGAAGCCAAGGCAGGAAAAGCCCCCAGGAGGAGCCGTGCGAGACAGAGGATCCAGCTGCGCGCCCCGGCAGGTCCAGTGACTCATGCCGCACGCCTGCCGGCACGTATGGGTGACAACTGGTGTCTCTACAGCCTCACAAACCAGCTCGCTCCCGACCTGGCTCACCTCCATCACCTCCATCTACCTCGGACCTTTCCAATTTGCTCAGGAGAAAAATCCGAAGGCTGATCCTTGGCAAGGCAGCCCGAGGCAGGACCAGAGACTAAATAAGTCGGCTTTCAGGGTGGCCTTTTATCTCAAGCTGCAATTGAGAGCCCGGCACCCCCGGAAGAGACACTCCCTTCCTTTAGTAACCGGTGTTCTAACGCATATATCCTGTGCTGGAACATTCTGTCCTGTGCCCGTGTAGCCCTGCTTGTCGGCAGAGTGCACAAACAGAAGGGCTCTTGCTGCCCGGTTCTGGGAAGACCACAGAATCCTCTCCTGCACCGCCACAGCCATATTTGCGGGCTGGCAGTCACCAAGATCACCAGGCAAGAGAACACCTCTTCCTGGATGTCACCTCTGACTCCTCCACCACACTGATAATGAGGCAGAAGGCTCATACTCTTACTTGGGAGGCTGAGACAGGAGGATGGCAGGTTCAAGGACAGCCTCGGCAAGTAGTGAGATTATTGTCAGCCTAGCAAGATCCTGTTTCAAAAAAAAAAAAAAAAAAATAGGGCTGAGGGTATAGCTTATAGCTTGGGGGTAGAATGCCCCTGGGTTCATTCCCTAGTACCACCCCCCCAGCCAAAAAAAGAAAAGAAGAAAGATCATACTTTCCTTTTATTTATGTAAATGTCTTTCTTACAAAGATCCCACTAAGAGAATTTTCTGGATCTCTCTAGAGAAGGTAGCAGAACTCACAACACTGAATTGCTTCATCTGAGACTGTGAGCCAGGCTGCGGTAAACTTGTTTTATTTTTTTTTATATTTTGGTGGCACTGGGGATTGAAACCAGAGGAATTCTACCTTCAAACTACACCCCTAGTCCGATTTTATTTCTTATTTGGAAATAGGGTCTCACTAGGTTGATGAGAGTTTCACTACTTACTGAGGCTGTCCTCCAACCTATGATCCTCCTTTCCCAGCCTCCCAAGTACTGGGATTACAGGCTTGCACCACCATGCCTGGCTTAAACTTGTTTTAAAAATCATGCTTTTTATGTATTGTGTTCTAAATATTTGCTTTTTTAGAATATGTATGCATATATATGTTTCAGAATATATATTTCAGGACATATATATATATATGTCCACGTATACTTTTAAAAAACCAAAGAGTTCAATTCATATAGTTCTTGAAATAAACTTCCCCCAAAATACTAATAATTAGGCAGGGGAATGTTTTCAAATGACTGATTGTCCCAATCACCCTGTTCATGAATTTCTCAACAAATGCCCTAATCTGAATATTTTTCAAAACGTGCCCTGAATTCAGAAGATAGAGGCACAAGCCAGGCGTGGTGGTATACGCTTGTAATCCCAGCATTTGGGAGGCTGAAACCAGAGGATCCGGGTTCGAGGCCAGCCTCAGCTATCTAGTGAGGCACTCCGCAACTTAGTGAGACCCTGTTTCAAAATAAAGAATAAAAAATAGGGCTAGGAGTGTAGCTCGGAGGTAGAATGTCCCTGAGTTCAATCCCCAGTACCACAAAGAAAAAAAGAAGATAGAGGCTGTGCCTGTGCCCTTCAGGGAGTCACTGTATTAAGAGAGAAAGATAAACAAAGGGTCCCAATAACTGTCATCATCACTGTGACGGGTGTGTGCACGGGGCCGTGGAGACCCAGGGAGGACGCTCGCCCAGGATGGGGACGAGGGACGCAGTGAGAGAAGGACTCTCAGGAAGTGAAGGCAGAACGATCTGGAAGGCGAGTGGCCCTCCCGCCTCTAGGAAGGACAGGCCACCTTCTCTACGGGCACGCCGGCTGAGGCTCAGCAACCCCATCTTCTGTTGTTTTGATGTTGTGTTTGTTTTGCATAACTTTGCTTCTGCTTGACTCATCATGGTGGTAGGAGCTCAGGCTGATGCTCCACGGGTGACGTGGGAGCCCATACCCTCTGCTCTTAGCCGCTGAGCGGTGTGGGTGCTGGGAGTCAGTGTTTGCGCCTGATCTGTGTCTGCCAGTTCCACTTGCGACAACAATGATGTGATTTAGTTAATAATATATCAACGGGTGAAATACGAGTCCTGAGAAGAGCAGTTTCTATGAAAATGAAGTCGAACGCCCGGGAACACTCAGAAATAGCAGGTTAGTGAAAGAGTCGCTTGCTGCTGAGTTGTGTGTTGGGGAGAAAACTGAAGAGAAAGAGAAATAAAAGAATGCTCTAGAAGCTGCTGTACTCATATTGCTCGCTGCAAAGGTCGGGAACCCAAATTGTGGGTGAGGATTTCTGGGTGTGGCTTACACCCAAAAATCCAAGAGGAAATTCACTCCATGGATTCCGACTCGGAGGGGAGGCTTTGGCCCTCAACCCTAATCACATGCAGATGAACGCGCCTTTGTGTGGAGCTGAAGTTAGTGGCTAATGCATATATATTTATTCATTGTTATGTTTTGATGATGATGATAACATTATTAATGGTTCCCCACTTGACCTCTTGATTAAAAGAAACCTGAGGTGGTAACTTCCTTGTCCTGCGTCCCAACCCTCCTCCGTGCCCATCTCTTTCTTTTTCTGACCTTGGACTCTGAATTGCCCTTCAACTTGACCGACCCTTCCTCCCCTTCCCAGATGGCACGTTTTCTACACAATTACCCTCCCCAGAGACACGAGCTACTGTCCCAGAGCCATGGGAGCCAGATTTGGGCTCTAAAACTTATGCAATTCAGGGGCCCTCTTCCAGATGCACATTAAACCCAAAACTCAGAACAGAAGACAAAATTTATTAGAATAATAAAATAATTTCAAATTTTAAAATACTAGTAAACCCACAAACATCAAAAATTTCAGGAAGTCGGGCGTGGTGGCACACGCTTGTAATCCCAGTACTTGGGAGGCTGAGACTGGAGGATTCAGGTTTGTGGCCAGTCTCAGCTACTTAGTGAGGCTTTCTGCAACTTAGTGAGACCCTGTTTCAAAATAAAGGGTAAAAAAAATAGGGCTGGGGGTATAGCTCAGAAGTAGAATACCCCTGGGTTCAGCCCCCAGTACCACAAAAAGAGAAAAAAATCAGGAAAACAGAATGCTTTTAATTAGTTAGGTGTCTGATTCAACTCCATAATACTTCCTTCCAACTTTTTTTTTTTGCAGAGCTCCCTGTGGCCAAGGAGTGGCCTCAGGGCCTGAGAAACTTATTGTTCCAAGCAGAGCACAACCTAGTAAATGAAAAGCACTGTGGAGCTGGGCCTAGTGGGGCATGCCTGTAATCCCAGTAACTGGGAGGCTGAGACAGGAGGATCTCAGGTTTGAGACCAGCTTCAGCAACTTAGCAAGATATTGCTTCAAAATAAAAGATAAAAAGGGCTGGGGGTGCCAGGCATGGTGGCACACACTTGTAATCCCAGTACTTGGGAGGCTGAGATAGGAGGATCACAGATTAGCAGCCAGTCTCAACAACTTAGTGAACTTAGTGAGACCCTCCTCAACTTACGGAGACTGTTTCAAAATAAAGAATAAAAAAAAAAAAAAAATAGGACTGGGGGTGTAGCTTGGAGGTAGAATGTCCCTGGGTTCAATCTCCAGTACTGCCAAAAAAAAAAAAAAAAAGTATCTTTGCAGATGCAATCAAATGAAGATGAGGGCATACTGAACTATTGAACTAAACTGTGCCCCAAATTCACAAACTTGCTTCTTTATACCAGAGACATCGGGGAGATTTGGACATAGACACTCATTTTCATCAGCTTTCTGTCACTGTGACAAAATACCAGACACAATCAACTTGTAAGGAAGAAAGGTTTTGGCTCACAGTGTGGGAGGTTTCAGTGCCTGGTTGGCTGGCCCTACAGCTCTGGGGCCCGTGGCGAGACAGCGCATCCTGGCAGGGCCTGGTGGAGAAAGCTGCTCACCTCCTGGCAGCTGGGAAGCCAAGAGAGAGGAAGAGGGAGGGCCGGGACCCAACATCCCCTTCAAGGGCACGCCCCCAATGACCTCATCTCTGTCCACTAGCCCCGCCTCTTAAAGGTACCTCCACCTCCCGGGAGCCTTCAATCCAGAGGAATTCAGCGGATGGTCGAGGAGTGCCCAGGATTGTCAGGACCACCAGGAGCTGGAGGAGGGCCGGGGAAGCAGTCCTCAGAGAGGAGGAGGAAGGAGGCCCAGCTGACCCTTGACGTCGGTTGTTTAGCTTCCAGAACTCTGAGAGAATCAATTCCTGTTGTCTAAAGCCATCTGCTTGGAGGCTTTTTGTTACTGCAGCTCCAGGAAACTAATACAGAACTGGGAAGAGGTCGGGGTGGAAGCAGAGACACTGCAGAAGGAGGAGGCAGGTGGGCGGCTGGGTCAAAGGGCACCGGAATCGGTCATGTTTGGCAAGTAGGAGATTTGTGCAGTGGAGCGGGGGAGAAGGAGCCAGGCGTCTGTGAGCCGGAGAATGGCTAGGAGATGAGAAAGTAGTAAAAGTCCGTGTGGCTAGAGAGAAAAACAGGAAACATAAAGGGCTTTACATAAGGCAGGGAGACCTGGAGAGTGGCTGAGGAGTGCTGGGGAGAAACCCAGAGGAGGGAGGATGGAAGAAGGGAACAGTTCACAGGATGCTTTGGCAACTTGATGGCGTCACTCCCAACCTCACTGACGCACGTGGCAGGCGGGAGGGGGAGAGCGGGGCGGGGCGGGCGTGTGGAGGGAAAAACACAAGTTGCTGTGCCTGTGTATGTTCTGAACACCTCAACCCCACTGTGACGTATAATTGCGATGCACCAATAAAATAGTTTTTTTGAAAAGAATTTTTTTTTTTTTTTTTTTTTTTTTGCGGTACTGGGGATTGAACTCAGGGGCATTCTACCTCCGAGCTATACCCCCAGCCCTATTTTTTATTCTTTATTTTGAAACAGGGTCTCACTAAGTTGCGGAGTGCCTCACTAGGTACCTGAGGCTGGCCGCGAACCCGGATCCTCTGGTCTCAGCCTCCCAAGTACTGGGATTACAAGCGTGCACCACCATGGACTTTTTGAAAAAAATTGAAGGAAAATATAGGGTTCTCTGAATTTGAAAAGGGAAAACACCCCTCAACCTGGACATTCGTTCCTGTGGGAGTAGTTCAAGTTAAACTGACCCTAACTAGACAGGCCATTTGGTAGCTCATGCTGGATGGAAAGCCCTTCCCCAGGTGGAAGCAGATCGGTCAGGGGGGCCCTACACTTAATTTTTTTAAAGCATCCAGTAAATTAGCACCAAATATTAAAATAATGCTCTGTGTATCTTCTTCCTGTCCTTCTTATCCTCCCATTGGGAAGTTTCTTTACCAAAACTTCCGAGTTTTCCTGCGAAGGTCCTCCAATCCTGCCTCATGTCTCCGGCCTCTGTCCCTCTTGGGAAGCGTTTGCCTCCAATCAAGCAGGTCAGAAAGCTCAGGTCCCTCGAGGACTGCTCGGTGGGGATTGCGGGCATGGGGAACCCCCGTCCGCCCTGGAGCCCACGAGTCCGGGGTTTGCCGCCCAGATGCCACTGAGCTCCGGGAGAGTCTGGAGCTAGAAGGTCCCAGAGACTCCTGGCTGGAGGCCTGTTGTCTCCGGCTGGTGGGGCTGCTGAGAGTGAAGGGGCTTCCGG
>PVLC010031925.1:0-18470 GCA_004027655.1 Graphiurus murinus | reverse complement strand
AAATCTGAAGTGTAATTTGTAATATGGAAGTGCATGCCTAAATACTTCTGTGTACAATAGAAATGTTTTGAAAAACTGTTGCAGTATCTTATAGTGTCCATGACAGGAAGATAGTAGTATCTCTGACATAAAAATTCTTTATAGCTCAGTTTGATATTGAGCTATAAAGAATTTTTAAATTATGAATGTTTTAAAAATGATTTGGCTGAAAAACTCTTATGGAAGGGCTGAGATGTCAATAAAATAAGTCATCATTAACTATAGTCACCATGCTGTATAATAGATCTTTGAAATTATCCCTCTTATCTAACTTTAGTCTTCTGTCTTTTGATCAATATCTCCCTAACCCTACTCCAGTATGAGATGTTACTTCACACCTGTTAGAATAGTGATAATAGGAAAAACAAAAAGATAGCAGGTGTTGGTGAGGATATAGTGGAAAAAAACCCTTGCACACTGTTGGTGGAAATGTAAGTTAACATAGACATTATGGAAAACAGTATTTCCTATAAAAATTAAAATTAGAATGACCATGTGGGCATATATCCAAAGGAAATAAAATCAGTATGTTAGGTAGAGATCTCCCATGTTCCCTGCAGTATAATTCACAATAACCAGGATATAGAGTCAACCCAAGTGTCCATCAACTCATAGATAGATAAAGAAAATATGGTATAGGTACAGAATGAAGTGCTATTCATCCATAAAAAAGAAGGAAATTCTGTCATTTGTAACAACATAGATAAACATGGTCAACATTATATTTAGTGAAATGAGCTAGATACAGAAAGACAAATACATCATCTCACTGATATGTAAAAAAAAAATCTAAGAAAGTTGATCATACAGAACTAGAGTGTATATGATTATGACAAGGCACTTTAGCAGTTGATGGGGTGACAACTGGGGAGGTGTTAGTCAAAGGATATAAAATTAATTAGATGAGAAGAATAAGTTCAAAATATCAATTGTACAGCATGGTGACTATTGTTTATGACCATGTATCATATTCTTGGGGAATGTTATGAAAGTGTGTGTTAAATGTTCTCACCACAAAAATAATAACTGCATGAAGTGATATATATATATTCACTAGCTAGAATTAACCATTCTACAATGTACTTGTGCTTCGAGGCATCATTTTGTACATGATAAACATATATAATTTTATCAGTCAATTTGAAAAATATTAACAATTCAAAATTTGCTGATAGGTTAGTTAACAAAGTAATAGTTAAGCAAAACACTCGGCACTTATAATCTCTGCATGTAAGTATCCAAAATTGTTTCATCTTGAATGACATAGAACTGCTGTGGCAGTTCTCCTGCATGCCTAATTTCCCTACTATCCTAGTAAGAAATCTAATGAAGTAAATGTGTCTACTTCCTTCACCTAAGCAAAACTCAATTAACACAGGTAGTATGACATACATGAAAACGGAGCAAAAGAAAAAAAGCATCAAAATGTGAAGAGGGGTGAGGCCCCAGATTAAAACACAAAGTTCATAAGAGAAATTCTTTTTTACTTGTTAGAGATGGCCTAAAATTTTGATTCTAACCTTTCTCCCAGAGCAAGTTACCAAGTGTTCTGTCCATAGGAAGGTAAGTAATTAACTACTAGGGAAAATGCTATTATATTTTGGCCTATTTTCAAACAGTACTTCTAAATTTCTCCCAATGAGGGCATTCTACAATGTTATATACATGTTTCTCACCTGAATTCCAATAGTATAAAAAGATTTTTTTTTTTTTTGGTGCTGGTATTGGGAATTGAACCCAGGGGCACTGTATCTCCAAGCTATACCCCCAGCCCTTTTTCTTTTTCTTTTCTTTTTTTTTTTGCGGCACTAGGGATTGAACTCAGGGGCATTCTACCTCCGAGCTATACCCCCAGCCCTATTTTTTATTCTTTATTTTGAAACCGAGTCTCACTAAGTTGCGGAGTACCTCACTAGGTAGCTGAGGCTGGCCGCGAACCCGGATTCTCCGGTCTCAGCCTCCCGAATGCCAGCCCTTTTTCTTTATTTTGTTTTGTTTTGAAACAGGGTCTTCCTACATACATTATTGAGGCTGTCTTTGAACCAGTGACCCTCCTGTCTCAGTCTCCCCAGTACTGGTATTACATGTGTGTGCCACCAGACTTGACCCAATAGTGAAAAATTAGACAATTTGAAAAAGTGTGTCCTTCCTTGCTCCCTGCCTTCCTGCCTTCCTGCCTTCCTGCCTTCCCTCCTTCCTTCCTCTCTCTCTCTCTCTCTCTCTCTCTCTCTCTCTCTCTCTCTCATCTATTTTTCTTCTTGTGGTATTTGGGATGAATCTAGGAGTGCTCTACCTCTGAGTTATACCCTACCCCTATTTTATTTTATTTTGAAATAGGGTCTTAAGTTACCACACCTGTGATCCTCCTGTCTCAGTCTCCCCAGTACTGGGATTCCAGGTGTGTGTCACCATGCCCAGTGATAAAGATCTCTTTCTTTTCATGTTCATTAATAAAAAGTTTTAATCATCCATAAAAAGTATTTTCATAGATTTAATTTGCTGTGATTTTTTAGTCTTCTAACTGACGTTAGCTAAGAATAGATTTTCAATTATTTGAAAGAATAGACATAGTAAATAAATTTCCAGTAATCGTAACTATAATAATCTTTCTCTTAAAGGAGATTTTAATCAATATTTATTTTATAAACATTTTTTCTTGAAAAATACTGGAGATAAAACCTATAATTGGATTAAGGTTGAATTTTTCTTGTACCTAAAATAAAAGATAATTATATTTTAAACTCAAGTAGATTTAAAAAAATCCCCAAGGCAATGTTCTTGTAGAGTTGAAGGAATAATTTCTATTCTCTAAACCTTCCAGTCTGGGGCATTTTATTATGGCAGCTCTAGCAAACTGAAACCACTGGAATAGGCCAGCTCCCAAAGCTTGACTCTAAAGTGAAAGCTGGTGAATATTTCAAGAATTTTATAAATGGCTTTTTTAATAGATGGTGTTTTAAAAATATCTCATCTTAAATTTTTTGTTAACAACAAATGGGCCATTTTATTTATTCAAAGATGAGAACAAAGACATGTATTTTTATTTGCAAAATAACTTATGCTGGCAAAAGAAAATATTCATGTTACGTGAGGTTAAATTAAAATGAATTGAAAGGCTTTCCTTAGATTATTTTTGCTAGGGGTATATAAATCTATCTCTAAAGGAGCCATGATATCTGCCTAAAGGCATAACGAAGATAAGCAGCATAGTATTCACCATTATATACAGCAGTTTTAAGAAGCTATGATTAATAGCTACTAGTTTTGAGCCACGTGCTAACTTTTTGGAAGCAGAAGCCGATCATACACTGAATTAACTTCTATCTGTCCCACTAATCATTCACCCTTTAGTTGAGACTGTCACACTGAATGACAAACTCCTAAAACAACTCTAAAACCTATAAAATAGATGCTAACATTATAATTTTCATGTAGTGAGTCAAAGTTAACAAACCTGTTGATCCTTCATGCATTTAAAAGATCATATCTTTTCTATATATTGAACACGAGAGAAGCTTCTATCTTTCACATGAAGAATCAATTTGATTAAAAGAATAATTTAACTACATAGTTCTTTTTTATATACATTTTTGTTGGTGCATTGTAATCATACATCTTTGTGAGGTAAAGCTGGTTCTTTCATGAGATGTAACATAATATTCAAAATCCGTATCTTAAAAAAAATCTCTGATTTATTTGTTTTTTGTATGTATGTGGTACTGGGAATTGAATTCTAACACTGAGCAATACCCTCAGCCCTATTTTATTTTATTTTATTATTTTTTGAGAGGGTCTTGCTAAGTTATCACTTTCTAGACTCAAACCTGTGATCCTCTGGTCCCAATCTCCCAAGAACTGGTTCTAGCATAAACACAAATTTTCAAAATATAATGAAACTAGCTAAAGGCACTATGCAAGTAAACTAATAATCATAATTATATTTCTTCTTTGAATACTTTTTGAAAGAAAAATAGTAGATTGATAGAATTGACTGAGGTAGAGACCACTGTAGAAATGGTGTCTGGGCCAAGTGTTATGTATTTGCTTACAGCCACAGTAAACCTCAGGGCACGCAAATAAATAAACAAATAAATAAATAAATAAATAAATAAATAAATAAATAAATAAGAAAGAAAGAAAAATTCTTTTAAAAGAACACATTGAAACCAGTTACATATTCTTATCAACTACTGCCAGGAGGAAAATAAATCATTAGGGCCACACACAACTTAGTTTGGAGTCTAAAATCAATGGGATTTATATTACTTGAGTAAATATCTTTGAGTGGTGTGGTATCCTGAGCAAAAAGAAAAAGGATTTTTAGACACATATATATATAGGAGATAAAACAGAATTGAGGTATAAGGGAAGATTAATGTTTAGAACAGAAGATAGAGAATACATTTTTTGTATCTTGGATTGGATTACCTAAGCATAAATAGAGTAACAATACCTGCTTAAAATTTAACATATCTATATACCCAACACTCTGCCTGGATTTTGAAAAAGGATTGAGTTAAAGGCTTTGAGCTGTTGGAGAATTTCCTCTAAACACACCAAGTGTATCTGAATATTTTTTATTATATCTTGGTTGACTTACAAGAATGTACATGCTGTCTCTCTTAGCTGGAACTATCTGTGCCAGGAATAGATTAATCCTTAAGTTACATAGATCAGCCACAAGACCACCCACATGGAAGTATCTATACTCACTTTTTCCCATCTGAAAATAACTTTATTAGGACATATCTCATACATATCTCATACACCTTGCCAGGTGACTCATAAGAAAGACAAGAAAACTTAAATCAGCCATGTAATCCTATAACACACAAAGGGTTTTCATAAATTCAAACACTTCGAATCCTACTCTTAATTCCATTCTATTTAAATATTTATCTTCACTATAACCAAATAAACTCTTCCATTGTTATTATTGTGACTGAAACCTTGTTGGGCCCTAGCAGTCCTGGAACATCAAGTCATATTGTCAATAGCCCATAAATTCCTGATTTCATCTTCACCATGGAACACAAGACCTCCACCATTCTGCAATGCTCCAAGTGTTCGTTGAAAGGGATCGTTCACAAGCCAGTCTATCTCATAGATCACTACACACTATTCTTGCCTATATCTTCTGCCTTTAAAGTCAATTGAAGAGGCGTTATTCTTGCCACTATATTCTACTTTATCCTATTACTATTGCCAATGTTCTCAAAGGTAACAACTCTTAGGTTGCAAAAGTCCTGCTGTGTTTTATGTTAAATTGGTTGAAAAATAGCCTTCGACTTTCCCCCTTCACTCTGTTGTCTTAAATAGCATAATTCCCATCCAGAATCTTAGTAATTCTCTCATAAAAATAACTTTATCTTCAGCTCCCTAGAAGCTCCAAGTGACTAGTCAAGGATAGATGATATGCCACTTCCAACCTTCACGTCCTCATCATCACAGGCAGATCCCACATAACAAAACTATCCATTTCTTCATTCCTTCTTCAGCAAAATGAAAAGTTCCTTTACATAGATGCTGGTGGGAAGGTAGTAGAAAGTGGGCCAAAGGATGTTTGTGTGAATCATTCCATCCTGTTCCACCTTACTGAGAAGAGGAAAGCACTAATGGTTAGGAGTACCTTGAGGTAGAATTCAAAAATTTATTATCATAAAAGTAAAGATGCATGGCAGAAAATATGATAAAAGATGAACAGCCAACCATATTACTGCCATTTTAACTGAAAAACATATGTAAGTATTCAGGCAGATTTAAAAATTGATGAACTAGAAATTATATTAGTTACTTTTGTGTGTGTGTGTGTGTGTGTGTGTGTGTGTGTGTGTGTGTGTGAGTGATGTGTGCATGTGTGGTACAGAGGATTGAAACCAGGACCATCCTAACTCTGAGCTTCCTCCTCTAGCCCCATATTATTTTTTATTTTGAAACAAGGTCTCACTAAATTCTTGAGGGCCTCACTAAGTTGCTGAAGGTAGCCTCGAACCTATCATCTTTCTGTTTTAGCTTCCCAAGTACTGGGATTACTAATATGTGCCACCATGTCCAGCTAAAGGACTTAAATTTAATAGTCTGCGCTTTATTTTTGCCTGCTTCATCAATGCAAAAAAAGCTGATGCCCCTGCTAACAAGTCCAGCTTTATCTAGTTTAATAGTATATATTTTTTTCTCATTTTCCTTTCTGGTCAGTTTCTTAAGGCCCTAGTGCTAAATAGAGAGAGAAAAACACATTAAATAGGAATTGAGAGACCTAGTATATACAAATTAGCCACAAAGCTTGGAAACATGTGTGTAAGACTGCTTTTTTTAATTGAGTGATACAATTATTGTATCAGAATATGAGAGCAATTTCAGAAAGTTATTGAAACCTTGTTTCAGGCCCTTTCAGGACTAACTTTTTTCAATATGTTGATCAGACTCCTATAGTGCTTGCTCCAAAACTCCATGGGAGATCTTGTAGCAATAAGTATCCTGAAATGTAAAATAAATCAGCAATATACTTTCAGCTAGGAAGTAACTTGATAAATTTGATAGACAATGAATTGGATATGAATCCAAACATGAGTGGTTTCCTAAAGTCCAGGCTTTAAGCATATGTGAAATTTGGTTTGGGGCATTGTGAAACAGAGTTCCAAAATCTAAGTTTCAGAAATTGCTTCGTTGAGTTCTGAGGTCAATATGAAAATATGCAGGAGAACATGGTGAATAGTTAATTTTTATGAAGAACAGAGTGTTACTTCTAAGACACATGGTTATATTATCTGTGGACACTTTATAGAATAATCAATATGAGTGAATCAAAAAGAAATGGATACTAAGGAAATTGGATTGTGGCTGCAGGTTAATATTTTGTGTCTTTTAACCAGTCTTTTATTTTCCGTGCTTCTTAGATTTCCATCTCATAAATGAGAGGTGTTGTATCAAAACTATCTTTCTAGTCCTAAGAACCTGTAAAGCAAATACAGTAAAAAATTTGAGTATAGGGTTTTTTAAAGCTGCATGCTCAAATTGGCACCAAAACAATGGATTACCAGCAGAGAATGTAGAAATTACAACTCACATTTCAGTATTTAGGTAGGACTATGAAAGAAAGAAGTGACTCTTCGTTGTTTCAGTACTAAAAATTTCAAAGGTGAATTTGACCATCAAGGACCTAAGTTAAGACCAGATAACAATAATAGAATAGAATGTCATAAAAATATTCTGAGAAAAATAGACCTTTCCAAACAGCTATTATAAAAATGAACCAGAATATATAGTTTGGCGGGTCCGTTCACCAAGCTTATTGAATCATAGCTTTCCTTTAAATCCAAGCTCTGTTTCTCATTGGCAGGCATGCTTTAGATTCAGCATATTAAAAGCTGCAAATATGTGTGTCAGGTTTTCCTTTGTGAGATATCTGCAGCAGTCTGAGAAAGCAAAGGACATTTAGCCACAGCAGGAACTTCCTGTAAAAATACTGTAAATGACTGTGCCTTCCTTATGAGACACACCCTGTGTTTCTTCATAGGTCCCAGGCATTTTTTGAATGCTTTAGATGGAAATTATAACAGAAATCCATAAATGCAAGTGTGTTTTCACTTGTTTTAATAAGCAGTAAAAATATAAGTAATGTGTTGTTAAATATTTTAATAGGATTCTTGTTGCATATGAATGCAAGAAGCCAAAAGGCATAGACCATTCATAAGAATCCTAGGACGATGTAATATAGATAGACAATTGAATGATCTTGAAAAGATACAACGATGGTCAGTGTAGAAAGAGCCAGTTAGAAATTAAGAAATACTGGTAGCTTTGTAGCCCTGGTAGGTATAAAGGAATTGTGGCATCAGCAGGGGCTTGGCTCTGGTGGGGTACAGACTTTGCATGTATGAGGATTTGAATTCAATCTCCAGCAACAGTAATGGAAAAAGAATGAAAAAAGAAAAGCAAGCAAGCAAGAAAATTCTACTTTATTATATTCACACTGAGGTCTACATATTTTAGGAAGAGGAAATAGTTTGTCAAAGTTGATATATTCCATAGCAGATAGCTAACTTGCTTTGAAAGGAAGCTTAAGAAAGGCCTGGGATACACAATGGAAAATAAATATGACAGAAAAAAAAAGTTAAACACTACAAACAAGGTCTTTTGTTGTTTTGTTTTAATGTAGATTCTTTTACATGGCGAAATCTACACTCAATTGACTATTAGAAATCATTTGGTCTGAGTGGTCCAATTCTTAGTCGATATCTGAATGGGTCTCACAGAACAAAATTTGGAATCTAATAAAATCTCCTCCTTAGATACTCTCTGTTTAACTGATGGTTTATTTTATTGGCCAGTCCATCTTGTGGAAAAATATCATGGAGATTTCTCACATTTTATGAACAACATAAATGTTGACAACTCCTTATGTTTTTGAAAATGTATAATGTTCTTCATTATGAAAAATGAAAAACTGGGTGTGGTTGTGCATGCCTGTAATTCCAGTACTTTGGGAGGCTGAGACAGGAGAACCATAGCAACCCAGCAAGACCGTTTCAAAAAACAAAACAAAACAAAAAAAGGGAAGAGAGATAGAATACCCCCTGAGTTCAATCCCCAGTAATACACACTCAAGTGTGTGCATGTGCACACACACACACACACACACACAATATGAAAGCAAGCTACTTGATATTGGTCACATTACAAATATATTTGAGACACATAGAATTATACAGTACCAGTTGCAATGAATCTTTCTTAATTTCTTTATGATTTATTATCTCAATAGCACAGGAGAAACCCTTATCGTATCTTCAACACATCTCTTGCAAAGCCATAATTATTTCTTTACTGGTAGCACCAGTAACGTATTTCCATTTGATATATGTAGTATTCAGTTGCATTTTTCTAAGTCCAATTATCCTCCTGTCATTAAGTCAGGTTTGGAAGATGAGATTAGTTGTTCTGGACACAAAGACATGATATTATTACTAATCTTTTCATGATAAAAAGTTTACATGCATATTGACTGGTGAACTTATTTTAATTGTATTCTTCATGGAGGAAGATGGATGGAACGTTCTAGTCTAAAGCATTATTCCATTTTTTTCGTTTGTACCATTTGTAAAATAATTCTGAAAGAGTTTCACTCATTTCAATTGACAGCTCTATTGTAAAGCATCTAATTTTTGTCACATTTTAAATGTTGACACTTTAAACTATAACTGTTATATCATTCCTTTAAATGTTCCCAATGAATATAACTACATAAATAGTTTAATACCTATTGCATTCATTAAAATAAATGAATGAGCTCTTCTTTATAGTTGAAAATTATACTTTATTTCTTTCAGCCCTTGAAATTATATTTTATTGTATTAGTCTTAGAAATCATATTCTACTGCACCCTTCCTCCACAGAATTTTATTCTATTGAAACATGTTTTTATATTACCAGTTAATTTGAGTGATCACTTGAAAGAAAGTTGAAGGAAATATTTAATGCTAAAAAGAAGGCATTAAAGGCAGAGTGGATCCAGAAAGAGAAAGGTTAGAGATAGGAGATCACTAGGTGATCAAGTGATACTGCAAAATCTGGGAAGTGATGTGTACATCTTCCTTTGGAGTGTGTGGATCCCTGCTATGTAAAATTCTTCTAATCTTTTCTCATGAAAATCTTCCCCCTGCTTCAAAATATCTGTGCAACAAAATATGCACATAAATCAAATTTTTTAAAAAATTTCTTCTCCAAAGGGATATAAATAAACATTTTTAAAAGTTCTTTCAGATTACTATATTATTATAATTTTATTACAAATAATAATCATGATGATGCTAATAATAGCAGTAGCTATAACTTTTGGAAGGCATAAATTCAAAGCATAAATTTAAGCATTAACTACTTATACTTCTACTTGTATGTGTGTATTCATATAGAAAGTAGACGATAAGTCTAGAAATGCAATGGCAAATATAATACAAAAAATTTAGTATTAACTTTCTTGATTTATGATTGTTTTATAAAACATATGACAGATACTAGGATTAATCAAGTTTTACTGAAGAGAAAATTGAGATAGTTGGTTTGTTAACTTTATCAAGTGATTAAAAAGTGGTCAGTTCAGGAATAAGCCAGGGAGTTTAGCTCTGGAGTCCCCCAGAGCAAAATATAATATACCTATCATAGATTTTGATACATAACTTTTCTCAAACACAAGAAATTTTATTCAAAATACATCCCTTAATGAGACCCCCCCCCCCCTTGTGGTACTGAAGATGGAACCTAGGAACATTCTACCTCTAAAGTACACTCCCAGCCCTTTGTTTTGAAACAGTCTTGCTAGGTTGATGAAGGTCTCAATGCATTGCTGAGGCTGTCCTTGAACCTGCAATCTTCCTGTCTCAGACTCCCAAGTACTGGGATTACAAGCATGTGCCACCCTATCTGGCCCTTTAATAAGAGCTAAAAGATATAAAACGGTTTAGATGAGTTTTTATTCACAGATGCTTCTTTAATTTAACTAGAGGACAAGAAAACATGGGTATGGAAAATGAAAGGCCAGGATAGAACATGGAGTGTACTACTAAATGATGGTGATAAAACCATGAGCCAAAGTGACCAGGAAGAAGTAGTATTCAGGAGGACCAGAGACCTTATTTAGGTGACTTTCTATTTATGCTTCTAGATTCAAATCAATCTTCTATTTTACAGAAGTGGCAACCAAACTCTAATCTATTTATGTGACATGCCTAGGTCAAAAGCTTAGCTAGGAGGATGTGACACAAACCAGGCTAGTCCCCAGTGGCTGGCAGTGACATCAGGGAGCCACTGTTCCTCGTTTTTCCTGACCCTTTCACCAGAGGAGACATGCAGTTGCCAAATAACTGACAACTTGAGAAGCTATATGCTGTTGTCTTGGATGAACAAAACTAACCCACTCTTAGGAGCCTTATTTAAAAACAGCACAAAATCACAAGTACAAAACTAAGTACAGTGTTTTGGGAAGATTTCTTTTAATTCAAAGTTCTCTTCCTGTGTTTTCTTTTGTTGTTGTTTGTTTGTTTTTTTTCTATATTTACCTTAATTTACTTCCTACAGTTCTACCCAAAGTGACCCATTCCTGATTCTGTAAAGTAAGAAAACTTTCACTGTGCTCTGTTGTGAAACTCTTACCCAACCTTTAAGAACCAGGGACTTTTCCCATTAGACTTTTGAAGAAAATATATAATACTTTCATAGACATAAAATAATTCTTAGTAGACATTTGTGATAATAGATACAAAATTAGTAAGGATACTAATCATACTCAAAATAGTTTATAAATATAATGCAAAGTAATAAATAGTTCTAAAGTTCAACTAAACAAATAAAACAAATGAAGCCCAGAATCCAAATAATTTTAATATATTATAATATAACAAACATGATTAGTTAATTAAATTTTAAGTAAATAATACAAAGGATAAATGATTTAATGAAAATATTGATACAGTTTTCCTCAATTTGGGGGCAAAATTATGTTTGAGATTTTTTGTGTGTGTGTGTGTGGTACTAGGGGTTGAACTCAGGGGCGTTCTATCTCTGAGTTGCACCCCCAGCCCTATTTTATTTTATTTATTTTTAAAATTTAGAAACAGGGTCTAAATTTCAAAGGGCCTCACTAAGTTGCTCAGACTGGCCACTAACCTGTGATTCTCCCATCTCAGCCTCCCAAGTACTGGAATTACAGGTGTGTGCCACCACACCCAGCTGAGAGTCTATTTAAATTAGATTAAGGTTTAAATGTGAAAATGAACCTATAAAATAAGTAGACATTTATTAGAAAGTTACTATCTTCACTATCTTGGAATCAGAAAGAACTTTCAATGTGATTGCTGAACTTCAGTGATAATGAGAAGTAGATCCCCCTTGAGTCAAAATTCAGTCAAGCCAGAGATGTTCCTCTTCTTTCTCACTCTTACTCATTTGTTAAGTTTGCTGAAGGTTTATGTGAATAAAACAAAGCAAAAATACTTGAAGTGAGAGGAATTGAACTATTACAAATCATATCCTTTGTTCTAAAAGAATGTAAGATGATTTTATTTTTCCCCAGCTCAAATATTTTAGACACTGGGATAAACCTAAGCAATCTCCTCATTTTACAAACTTGGAAATTAGTTGAGGAAGGTTTAGTGAATTACCTCATATTCCATAGCAGTGGTAGATGAGCTAAGAACAGGAGTCCTCTCTCCTCAGTCTCAGGTCTGTGCTCCATGTGTTATGTTTAAACTAATCTAACATGTGATTCAATATGATGACAAACTGATCCTGCTTCTCAGTTTATATATGTATTTATATTTTTAGAAATGTAAATATAAATTTTATACATGTAGTTTGTATATGTACATATATTTTTCTCCTTTCTTTTCTTTTTTCCTTTTTGTAGTACTGAGGACTTATCCCAGGGGCATTTTACCTCTGATCTATACCCCCAGCCCTATTTTGTTTTCTTATTTTGTTTTGAAACAAGGCCTTGCTAATTTGCTGAAGGTCTCCCTAAATTGCTGAGTCTGACCTCCAATCTGTGATCCTCCTGTCTTAGCCTCTGAAATACTGTGATTACAGGCATGTGTCACTACATCTAGCCTTCAGTTATGTGTTTAATCTCCACAGGGACAATTTTTCCAAATGATTCCTTGCTGGAATTTAAGTTAATTTACACTTTAAACTGCACTTGTTAGAAGTAAAATTTATTAAAAAAACAGTAAGATGGCAGCAATTAACTCTTCACACACACACAAAGATCTTACCAATCCTCTGCAAGTCCCATGAGAGGAAGCTAATTAAGAGAAATCAGTTTATATTTGGACCCTTCATTTTCAAGCCTCTTCTAATTCATGTCTTTTAGACTATCAATTATATCTTACAATTATACATTGGACCCACCTCTAAAAAATATTGTGTAATCATTTTAATTTCCACATGACAATGGTATACAGAGTGGGAAGTCCAAACCAGCTTTTACCTAGCAAATAAACTTGCTTCCACTCTCTGTTCTTCCTATATATTTTCATTAAACAACACTGGGGTCTTATATAAAATGGCTTGGCACCACATCACATAAAAAAAGTTCAGGAAGAAAAAATCTAGCTGTCAGATATAAGTAGGCATTCTGAGCACTGAAACCTTGCTCTGAGGAACCGTGAGTCATGCGAAATGCAACACACAAAGGAAACTGACACATGAAAGGACAGGACAACAATGATGAGTTCCCAAAGACATGCTGTAGGACAAAGAACAATTACAGAGGGTTTATTTTTAGGTCCAGCAGTATGACTTGGGAATGTAAAAATCACAACTTAAGTAGAGAAAAAGGAATTATGTCACACAGCTTGAAATTGTAGATAAGTTAGTAATCTCTGTTTTTTTTTATTGTTATTATAGTTCATTAGGATATAAATTATTGAATTGTTCAACACTTATCTAGGGGAGTTTAAATTAAAAAAAAACTCATCTTCCTGTTCCCTTATTTATAAATAAGGTATCCTCTTGGGCTCCAGTTATGAGAAAGTTATACCCCCATCCATAATATACCAGTGACTATGTGAATCAGAAGACAAAGAAATCTACAGAGGAAAGGAAATCAGTTCAGATGAATAGCCTAGCCTATTATAACAATAAACATAATTTCTTTTTCCCTCTCTGAGTGTCTATTTATATTTATAGTAATTATAAATAGTATATATGTATATGTAGGAAATAGTATTTAATACACATAAAGCCTGTGGCTAGAATGACTAAATCAACTAGCCATTTCTAAATCTGGTAGGAAACATTCAAATGAATTGAACACTCACAGTCAATGAAACCAGACCCAGGAAACCATTTAGAAAGTCTGATGGATATCCATAATTCTATCTTTATCAATATTAGTTGTACTGCCTTTCAAGATTTCCTTTCATTCAGAAGTTAATTTAATATGCTGTTCTATGAGATCTTTTTTGCTATTCCTAATGTGTTATTATCCCTAACTCTATTGGAAATCCAACATACTACTTTCTTTGGGTCATGAATATTCTTTTGTAATGTATGCAATACCTGAAAGTAGGGTCATCCAAAGTTTTGATAGGTGGCAGCACGAGTGGTTGGTGTGTCATCGTAGGGCCCTGGATGACAAGAGAACATTCCTGAGAACTTGGGAATATCATTAGCGGAGAGTGGGAGTTTATAAAACTTCACAGTATAAACAAGTGTGTATTTTGTTAAAACAATAAGCAAATATATTTTAAATGGTGCATTTAAATGAGAAATTAGGAGGAGATATAATAAATATATTTAGGTTACCATTGAGCTGGTCTGGAAGTAATCAAGATCTTTGTTCTTGACATCTTATTTCTTAAGAACGGGGACTCTAAGGGGCACAAGCAGGGGGGCAGATGTTTCCTGTTGTTCAAGATCTTAGCACTAGGAAGAGGTGGAATCTATATATGCATGGCTTTGGTCTGTGTACTGGGGATACAGCAGCCCCTGTCTTCATGAAGCTTAAAAGGAGAAAAATAAAAAATAAACAAAATAATATATAAAGGCAAGAAGTGCTAGGGAGGAAAATAAAGCAGGCTGAGGGAGAATAGGGAGAGGGTGTGATGGTATGCTAGATAGAATAGTCCTAGAAAGCCTCTCTGTAGAGGTTGCATTTGAGCAGTGACATGAAGAAAGGGCGCGTCATGACACATTCAGGGGAAAGGTTGTCCCTGGAAAGGATGAAAATTCTAAGGTTCGAGGTCAGCCTCAGCAATTTGGTCAGTGTTTCTGAGACAGGAATGACTTGGTTGTTTCAGGTAGAGCATTAGCATGAATAGAGTGGAGTAAGGAGGCAGAGGATGTCAGAGACCTGTTCATAGAGGGAATCAGAGGCTAGATGACAGTAGAAAAGAACCTTCACTGTCCTCACATATAGGGTGTTAGGAACAAGTTGGATTAATCCACCACCAACAGACTAAATTGTATAAATGTGGTTTGTTTGCATCTTTTCAGGCCAAACTTTTTTTTTTTTTTTTTGTACTAGTGATCTAACCGAGGGGCATTCAACTTCTAAGTTATACCTACAGCCTTTTTAATTTTTTTTGTTTTCAAGCAGATTCTTGGTTTAATCCCCAGTAAAACACACACACACACACACACACACACACACACACACACACACACACACACAATATTAAGAAAGATTATTATTAAAAAGAAATCTCTGAGCTGGGCATGGTGGCACATGCTTGTAATCCCAGTATTTGGGAGACTGAGACAGGAGGATTGCAGGTTTGTGGCCAGCCTCAGCAACTTAGTGTGACCCCTGGCAACTTAGTGATATATTGTTTCTAAATAAATAAATAAATAAATCTCTGCAATGAAATCCTTTAAGAATTTTAATTACATTGCTAAAGTACTTTGTAAATTTTTATACCTTTGCATATTTTACTAGTTATATGTCATTATAAGTTAGTATATGCTATACTTAGGATCATGATCTGGTCATATCAAAGAGAGATGCATTTGTAAATTAGTAGAAACTGCATGTATTTAGAATCTGGATTTTCTAAAAGCTATTGTGGAGAAAAGAAAAAAGTCATCAGTGTTAGGCTTTCTTGGCATACATATGAAATTCAGCAGGTTCAAAGTTGAAGTTTATTTTGAGTATTTTCCCAACTTCCTGGAAAATGCCACTAGATAGAAATGACTGAGAAGCATCATTGTTTTTTCTGCATGGTTCTAGAAATTCCATTTTTTTATCCCAGCCGAAAATGCTACAAAAGAATCTTCCCACTCTTTTGATGTTTTGCCATGTAAATGATAATTTCTATCTATAGTAAATAGATTGAGTTAGTTTTGGTTAGCAACCGTGTTACCTATATTAACAAAAGTATAGCATATATGTCAGCATGTACTTACTAACACTTTTTTCTAAAAAGTATCTGTATCTGTAGTATCAAATTATGTAGCAAAAATAGATTAATATCCAATAAGAGATGGTACAAAACACTATAAACTGTAATGAAAATGACAATGATACCTAGAAAGAACTTGAAAATAAAAGAACTAATTTTGTTCAAGTGGTACCATTGACTAAACTAATTAGACAATAAAATTAAAATCAAATAAATCCTGAGATCAGAGAAAATAAATATAGCAATGAATAATAGATAAACCTTCTTCATGTAATATTCCTATAGGAAAGCGCAATAAGCTAAAGAAAAAGCTAAACACCCAAGTATATTTGTGAAGAGGAAATCAAAACTTTGAAGAAATATATTGGTTAAATTCAGCTGATGGCTATAAAGGTAGTTAAGTAGTTTCCAAAGTGAGAAATTAGTGAGTAAGGCCCATGAGTTATTTTTTAAGTATTTAACAGATTTTTTAAAAAAGGATACCCATGTACACACACACACACACACACACACACACACACACTCACCCACCCTAAATGGGATTATTCACTTTCTTCCTCTCTTTATTTTTCAAAGGAGATTTTGATAGATGTTTGATGAGGTTTTTGAATAAAGGGAAATGGAAAGTTAGGGCTATGATTTGAGGCATTATCCATCTTTATCAACCTGTGTTCTCATTCATGATAAGAAATGCTATTTATACATTGCTAGTTTTCTAAACAATAAAACATGTTCTTTCCCTGGACCACCTAACCAAAAAGATACTCTTTCTCTTAAATAATTTTAAGCAAAATGTGGTTTAAACATAATTGTACAACAAGTCCTTGCTACTACCCAAATAGAAACAAATGTTTCAGGGGAAATTTTTAAATTCATTTAGCATGCAAATTCACTGTGATTTATAATCAGGGAAATGCAAATTAAAACCACAATGAGACACTATGTTACGCCCACCAGACCAGCAAAAATTAGAAAGTTTGACAATAATACACAGTATTGGAAAGAATATGATGCAATCGAAACCTTGTGTATGGTTGCTGGTGGGAATATAAATTTGTATGAGCACAGTGGATTGCTGTGATCCTGAAATCCCTCTTGTAAATATATTCCCTAAAGAAACTCAGAGGTATGTGAACCAGGAGATGTGTAGAATAAATGTTTATGGTTTCATTGTTTCTAATAGCCAAATGGTGGAAGCAATCCAGATGTCCCTCAGCAGGAGAAAGGATAATTACATTCTGATAAGTTCATACAATGGAACATTGCAAGAGTGAAAAGGAGGAAGCTCGGATACACACTGGCAATGACGCATCTCAGAAACATAATGCTGAATGAATGTCCTATTAGACTATAATCATGATGATTCTACAAACTGGCGATGACGCATCTCAGAAACGTAATGCTGAATGAATGTCTTCATAGACTATAATCATGATGATTTTACTTTTGTAAAAGTAAAAATAAACACAGTAAAACTAATAACATATTTCTTAGAAACACATGCATAGGTGGTAACGCGATAAAGTAATGCAAGGGAAAGATAAGTCCTAATTTAGGATAATGGTTTGTTCCTGGGGTTGTACGTGTGCATCAACCAAGGAAGAAGGTGATGGACAAGCCAAGCTGTGGGCAAACAGGTCTTTATTGAAAAAATATGTTTATGCTGTACATAATCCCTATGTAAGAGATGTTAAAAATTTGACTAAGCTTTATAGAACAGTAGGTAAAATGTGATTCTTAATCTATAATCATATATTTGTTTTGAATCTATGAATCAAAACAGGAAAATGCAATGTATTTGGGATACGTCAGGGGATTTGATTGGGAGATAGAGCTGTTTCACATAGTACTGATCTAATTTGAAAGTTTACTTCCTTTTGTCAGAATATTAAAACTAGAACCATTATTAGGTCTCATAGCTATTCTCACATGAACAGTTGTGATGTTTAGAATTTTGTAAATGTGATTTAGGTGGGTGAATTCTATTTCATTTCTGGTTATCTTTCTAGTTGAATGGATGTAATTTTAGGACACCAATGACAAGAACCCTTAAATCAGTGTGTGTGTGTGTGTGTGTGTGTGTGTATGTTTACTCCTGAGTCCAGTTAAAGTAGAAAAGGTCTGTAAATTTTCTTATTGAACTTTTACCAAGTTCCTAAAATTTTAGATTAAAATGATTCAAGTAGAAAATGTGTACCCCAAATTACAAAATTAATAATTATAGTCAAGAATTAAAAGAGAAAGCATTGTATATGTCTTATAATTTATGGGTAGTTTGGTGTGAATGAATAATTAGAGTCACTATAAAAACAATCACTTAGTTGAGTATGGTGGCACACTCCTATAATTCCAATACTTGGGAGGTAGGGATAGGAGAATCATAGATTTGAAGCCAGCCATTGCAATTTAGTGAGACTCTCAGCAACTTAACAAGACATTGTTTCTAAATAAAATAAAATAAGATTTGGGGTATAGCTCAGAGGTAAAATGCCCATGGGTTCAATCTCCAGTCATACACAAACACACACACACACACAC
>PVLC010031924.1:0-18587 GCA_004027655.1 Graphiurus murinus | reverse complement strand
CCTCAGCTTTTCCCTTTTCTTCACTCCTTTTCTTCACCCTCCTGCCATTTGACCTCTTCTTGCCATCACCTCCTGGGCATTTACTGCCAAGTCCATTCATGTTCCAGAGCTATGAGAAATTAAGTTCCTGTGGCCCTTTGACACCACATCACACAGTGATGTCATTCACTTCACTTTGATCCCTGGGTTTTTTTCAGAGAGGAATACATGTAGGATGAAGATACCATTCTCTTGACCAATTTCATATAAGTTGGAAATACTATGGTGCTGAAAGAGGGAGCACATCCTCTGCCTCACCATCATCACGTGATCTGCCTACGCTGCTAGTTCTGACTAAAATGTTCTCCGAGGCAGCACCACTTTTAAGCCAGCTACCCTTTGGGCGCCCTTTGTCAGAGATAGTTTATGGGCTTTTATGTGGACAGCAACCTGGGCCTCAGGTGGGTACATAAAGCAGGTGCCAGGAACAAGAGCAGGCAAGAAGAAAAGTGATGGGGATTTACAAAGTTTCCATCTCATTACAGATGCCGCCCATTACCGCTCCCCTTTTGTTTTAATTTTTAATTTATTGAGCTGAAAGTTGTTTTTGGAGAGCTACGTTCCACTCCTCCATGCATGCTTCAACAAGCAAGGAGCCACATCTTAGGTGGATAGACCTGGAGGAATGAGGATAGGAGAACTGCTCAGAAGAGATGTTGTTACTTCCCTGTGATTCTCACATGCAGCGTAGCATACTTGGACCAGACAAGAAAGGCACCTTTCCCCCTTTTTACCTCTCTTCCCAATTAAAAGCCAGAGTAACATACACACACACACACACACACACACACACACACACACACCTATAATTAAAGAGATTATTTAATCTCTAATTAAAGGAAACTTGTATATTTGTGATAAGTTTGTATCACAAACAATTGCAGAGCAATCATGACCTAGGTATAAATGTACCAATCTAGCGAGGCGTGGTGGTATACACTTGTAATCTGAATATTTGGAAGGCTGAGACAGGATGATCATTGCAGATTTGAGACCAGCTTCAGCAACTTAGTGAGACTCTTGGCAACCTCAGAAAACCCTGTTTCAAAACAAAACAAAAAAAGTAAAATAAGGTTGGGGGTATAGCTCAAAGGTAGAACGTCCTTGAATTCAAAATCCCTAGTACTCTCCCCTCAACGTAACAATCTATTATTAGTTTATGATAGGAAATTGAGCATGAAGAATACACCAATTTTCTGGGACACATGTAGTAAGTCACCACTGGCTGTGCTGCTTGGAATAGCAGAAGTTTAGCCTCTCGCAGATTTGGAGCCTAGAGTTCTGAAGCCAAGGTGTGGGCAGAGTCAGGCTCCCTCTGAAAGCCGTAGGGGAGAATGCTTCTTTGCCTCTTCCAGCTTCCGGTGGCTTCTGTCATTCCTTGGTTTGCGGCAGCGTGAGTCTAACCTCTGCCTCCATCCACCCACAGCCACCTTCCTTGTGTCTTGCTTGTGTCCGAATCTCCCTTTCCTTTCTCTTATAAAAACACCGTCACTGGACTTAAGGTCCACCTCTAGTCAGTGTGACCTCATTTTAATTAATTACATCTGCAGAGACCCTATTTCCAAATAAGGTCATATTATCAGGTTCCAAGTAGACATAAATTTTGAGAAGACACTGTTCTCCAACAAGGGGAATTAAGTGAAAAAAAAAAAATGTTTCTTCCACCAAGTGCTATTGTTTAGGTAAATGGCTACTGAAGGCTGATAAATCACGTGGATTCTTTTATGCAGTACTGAGGACTGAAACCATGTCCTTGCACATACTAGGCAAGCACTCTATCACTGTGCTACATTCTCAGCCCTCTTTTAGGTCCTTTTATCTTCTTTTATAGTCAGCACCCATGTTTGCAGAAAGTGTCCTTGTTCTTTTATACATAGATCCCCTCCCCCCCAGGAAATCTTAACTTTTTAGGTTATACTTTCAATCTGTAATCTGGATGTCAGATTGCAATTTAATTCTCCTTGAGGTTCTCAGCAAGTTTCAAGGAGAACTAATATAATCTGCCCTCTTTAGAAAAGTGGACATTGGCAGGCCGAGGGACGGGTGGGAGTAGTTGTCAAGGCCATCTGCAGGCCCCAGCATACAGCTCCCAATCTGGTGCTGCTTCTCTGATTGTGTGGTCCTCCATCTTTTCTTTCTCCTGCTCCCTTTTTTATTTTCATGGTATTAGAGTTTGAACCCAGGGGCATTGTACCTCTGAGCTACACTCCTGGACCTTTTTATTTATTTTTTTGTTTGAAAATGGGGTCTCGTTAGGTTGTTGAAAGTCTTGCTACATTGCTTAGGCTGTCCTTGAACTTGCAATCCTCCTATCTCAGTCTCCCAAGTACTGAGATTACAGGCATGTACCACCATGCCCAGCTGTGTGGTGCTTCTTGCTAGTGGCTCCCAGAAGGACCTTTTGGCATTATCTCATGGTGTCATCAGGCTCACCAGTTTATGTTATTGAAGCCTCTCATCCTCCCTCCTACTGACAGCAGCTTCCAGAGTCCTCAGTGCATCTCTAGCACATTTTCCTCTAATGATGTGTTGCAGTTAGAAGAGACTTTGCAGTCATGCCAGCCTGGTTTCCAATCAAATCCACCAAAGCTGTGGTCCTTTGGCTCGTTGCATGATCTCTCTGAGTCTTCTCATCTGTAAGATGAAGATAATAGCATTTAGCTTGTAGATAATGTCATAAATATTAAGTGAAATATGTAGAATGATTAATGTGGTGACTGGCAGATACTAGGTGCTAAATAAAACACAGATGTTTTTGTTATTTCAAGAATGCATTGGTAGCCTGGCAGCTTGGTGTTGGTTTCAGAACCTCCTATAACAACAACAACAACAGCAAAAGCGCTTGGTCTTAAAATGCATTTTATGCAGTTTATTTGAAGTCCCCTAATCTCAGGTGCCATCCAGCATCACGCTGTACCCCATGCTAAGCTCCTTCTCGCTGTGCCTCAATGAAGGCTTCTCCTTCCTGAGACTGTCTTGGCAAAAGTAACTCTCATTCACTTAGATGACTCCTTTCTAGGACCAGCCTTGTAGAGCTCGCCACAACCTTCAGTTTCCACCTGAACTTATAAGGCACTAAGCAAAATATCACATGTGTCTGAATATTTTACTGTTTTGACATTTTAGCAGTGCCCTGGGAGTATGGAGGCACCCAAATTAAGTCTAGTCTTCCAAGACAACTCACACTAGATATGGGAGCCAAATTCTAATCGAATTTCTGGGTTCCACTTCTGTGCAATCGTTGTTTATTTTGCAACCATGCTTGAACAATAACTGTCATAGTCAAGCAAAATAGAACACAGTTTCTGCCTTCAGGCCTTATGATCATTTAGAGACAAGTGCAAACAGAACCATGTGCAATGTTTCCATGAATATGATATCAAAAATTCACATGTGGGTTAGGTATGGCATGATTCACTAAGTAACACAAAACAAAGCTGAATTTAAAATTTTGAATTCCTTGGCTGCCCACTTCAGTCCTCTACCTGCTACACACCCTTTCCCCTTTGGCTGCTTAGATTTTTCCTACAGAAAAGAGAAAAACTATGTGGAAAATGGAAAAATGAAAAGTCGTAGGAGAGAATACCTTGAAACAGTTTATCTAAATATGCGAGTCTAAAACAGAGTAAGTGCGGGTTTTTTAAACTCAGTGCCTTCGTTTGAGTAGTTAGGACTAATAGCAGAGGTGTCACTGAGCTCTAAGATAGATAAACTCTTGGGACTCTAGGAGCATACCAGGGCTTCTTGATGAAAAAAACCCTATAAATGATGGCCACATCTTTAGCCCCATGAGGCTAAGGCCAGGGCCCCCATTTCATCTGGATGTAGGGATCTTGAGAAGGTTAGGGTGTGCTCAGTACATTCTGAGTTGGTCCATGGGTTCCTGGGCTGAGGTAGATAACTATTATGAAAGAAACAAGTGTCATGAGGGGACAATGGAAGCAGCATGTCCATGTGGATCATGCTTGCAATATCAGCACCAAATTGCCTGCCCATCCTATTTTAACTGGTTTCTAGCTTCCCTCTCCCAGTTAGAATGGTATCCCAAGAGTACATCACTAATAATGTGGGTTTTTTTTGTTGTTGTTCTTTCTTAAATTCTAATAATAAAATTGTTATTAGAATGTAATATCACTATAATAAAAAGACCCACTATTGAGTCTTACTTTGTGCCCATCCCGTGCATATATAAACATGAATGCGACATCGTTCATCACCTCAAGCAGGAATGGTCAGAGGTGACTTCATGAGGTGAAGGAGAGGAAGAGGGAGTGGGTTTCTACCTACAGCCTTGACTTCTCTTTTGAGAGCGCCGCGCGCACGCGCATGTGTGTGTGTGTGTGTGTGTGTGTGTGTGTGTGTGTGTGTGTCTTTGTGTAGGCAAGGGAGTAAGAGGGATGAGGAAGGATATAAGATGAGACCTGGAAGGAAGCAAGCAAGTTTGGAAACAGTTGCTCTGCAGAAAGGGTAAAGGAAACAAACATGAGTTTAAAACAAAATCCAGAGTGAAGTCCTATAATTCTTGGGATGAATGGTTATCTCATCTGTGTGGTTGCCATGGTCATTGTCGTCATCATCATCGTCATTGTCTCCAGAACAAATGATGCTTGAACTACACGACCTTGACATAACTGAGAAAAATATTCCTTTGTAGAACAGACGATCATTTTGCCAGTGTCATGGTAGAGTGTCTGCGTTCACCGAGTCCTCCCTCCCTGTGTCTGTGTAGGTGGAGCCCGTGATCCAGAGAGGCCACGAGAGCCTGATCCACCATGTCCTGCTCTACCAGTGCAGCAGCAGCTTCAACGACAGCATCCTGGACTACGGCCATGAGTGCTACCACCCCAACATGCCTGACGCCTTCCTCACCTGCGAGACTGTGATTTTTGCCTGGGCCATTGGTGGAGAGGTGAGGCTAACAATTACTAAGATGTAACACAATTAATTGATCATACCCCCCCCACACACACAAATTTGGTTCTGTGACTTCTAAGTAAAGCTCTACATACAAGTTTTGTTATGAGAGTGGCATGTGGCATATTTCTATTTTCATAGGAAAGGATCCTTTCCGTATATCATTTTATTGGATTAATGATTGGTTAATAACATTCCAGAAGGTTAAAACATCTTTGGAAATTATTGGTTTTGAATGGAGTAGTGGACTCGGGGATGTTCAGAGGATAATGTTTCACGGGATTTTCCATATTTAGGGTTTCTCCTATCCACCTCATGTTGGATTGTCCCTTGGTACTCCGTTAGATCCTCATTACGTGCTTCTAGAAGTCCATTATGATAACCCGACACATAAGAAAGGTGAGTTCATGTTTTATGTATTTCACCTATGGGTTTTAAAAAGTTTTTTTTTTTTTAACTTTTTTCTTTAGCAATGTTGAAACAAAATAGCAACCAATATTAGAAAGAGTTAATTGACATGTTTGTCATCCAAACATTCAAACTGGGATCCTTTTTAGAGCAAAAGAGGGTACTATTCATAATTACAGTGGTGCATTAATCAGCACCAGTTGGCAAATGGTCACATGTGATCACTAATTGTGTGTGTGTGTGTGTGTGTGTGTGTGTGTGTGTGTGTGTGTGTTTGGTACTGGGGATTGATCCCAGGGGAATTCTACTTTCAAGTAGAATTATTCATTTTTTTTAAATTTATTTTTTGAGTAGGATCTTTCTAGGTTGCTGAGAGTCTCACTATATAGCTGAGGCTGTCCTTGAATCTGAGAACCTCCTGTCTCTGCCTTCCAAGTACAGGGATTACAGGCATGTGCCACCACACCCAGCTATGTGGTCACTAATCTGAAAAAAAAAAAAATTTCCAAGCTACCTACCAGGAAGTGAAATAACAGATCTATCCTTCATGTTATAAATTTGTTCCAAATATATGGTGCTTATAAAACACTCTCTGTCTAGCTGCATATTTGAAAAAACTACTATTCATCAAACTCAAAATATTAAGCATTTTGTTGTGTGGTAGAAAAACCATAAATATATTCAAGAAATTTATACAGTGAAAATTGTGTCAGATGACATTGAAGTGACGAGATAGGTATGAGGATATGCATTTGATTTCTCAATTTACTTATGTAATTTCAATAATGAAAAAATTGAAGCTGGACATGGTGGTGCACACCTGTAATCCTAGTACTTGGGAGGCTGAGACAAGAGGATTGCAGGTTCGAGAACAGTCTCAGCAAATAGTGAGACTGTCATTAACGTAGCAAGACCCTGTTTCAAAATAAAAATAATACAGGTGTGGGGTGTAGCCTGAGGTAAAGTGCCCCTGGACTCAATCCCCAGTGCCACAAAAAAAGAAAAGTCAATAAATTCAATATGAAACAGAAGCAATTCCAAGTAATTATTTTATTTCAATTTGTGCAATTATTCAGCAAATACTGACTACTAACTATGCAATGGACCCGAGCTTGAGGGTATTGTGTGAGTAAAAAACACACTATCCCCACCAATGTGGAAATTACAGCCCAGTGGGAAAGAGAAACAATGAGACAATCATATTAATTATTATTAAATTAGATATATGCCATTCAATCCAAAAAGAAGGTACACACTATAAGAGTATTTAATTGATGGCCTAAGCTAGCCAATGCCATGTGGTAGGTGGCCTACAAAGTCTTCCTTGAAGAAACAAACTCTTCAAGGATATAAATTCAAATTCAATGTTAATTACTACTGGGAAGGAAGTCAATTAATTTCAAAGTTAGTAGAACACATTTATAAAATGTTTGGGTCTCATATTCTTCTCCTCATAATAACTATGTCATAACAAGGAGTGTGTCTTATCCATCTTTATCTACACAATGCCTATATGTATTGTTCACATAATAGATTCTTTTTAATTTTTGGTGGGAGGGTACTGGGGATTGAACCCCAGGGGTATCTTCCAGCCCTATTTTTTTCCAGTACTGGGGATTGAACTCAGGGGCATTCTACTGCCGAGATATACCCTCAGTCCTATTTTTTATTCTTTATTTTGAAACAGGTTCTCACTAAGTTGTGGAGTGCCTCACTAAGTAGCTGAGGCTGGCTGCGAACCCAGATCCTCCAGTCTCAGCCTCCCAAATGCTGGGATTACAAGGTGTGCCACCACTCCCCGGCTCCTACTTTTTATTTTTATTTTTTTTGAATTAGTATCCTGCTAAATTACCACATGCTGGTCTCAAAGCTGCAATGCCTGTGTCTGGGCCTCCCAAGTCCTGGAATTACAAGCATTCACCAAACGTAATAGATTCTTAATAACTGTTTGCTTATTAGATGATTTGAATGAATAAAAGAATAGTATAAACTATAAAGAAAGTTACAGTAGTTCCTCTATCAGCAGATCTTTTTTTTTCTGGGCTGAGGGATTTAAGTTATTGAACTTTTTTTTTTTTTTTTGCAGTACTGGGGATTGAACTCAGGGGCATTCTACCTCCGAGCTATACTCCCAGCCCTATTTTTTATTCTTTTATTTTGAAACCGAGTCTCACTAAGTTGCTGAGTGCCTCACTAGGTAGCTGAGGCTGACTGCGAACCCAGATCCTCCGGTCTCAGCCTCCCAAATGCTGGGATTACAAGCATGCGCCACCACGCCCGGCTTAAATTATTGAACTTTACCTCAAAATAATATACAATGAAATTTATGCAAGGTTATCCTGTATATAATGAATGACTTTAGAATTTTCATTCTGTCCCCATGTCCAATGATGGTAAAATATATCAGCTAGATACAAGCATCTCTCGTAGCATGACCCCAGAGTCTACAACAGTTGCAGACAGCATGGTGCTCGTGGTTTAATTCTGTTCATGAAGCTGATGGTTGTCTTCCACTGATCTCTGTTGTATCGCTTTCCCTTGTGAGATTTTACAAAACACAAATGATTCCATTTTGATTGACTATGAGAACTTGTCAACATGATTTACATTATGATGCGAGACTATAATGCACCAATAAAAGCACATAAAAAACCAAAGCAAACAAACAAAAAGAATGCGAGAACTTACTTTTAAGAACTCCAGCTCACTTTTAATTATCTACTCTTGTTCCAGGATTAATAGATAGCTCTGGGCTAAGGTTATATCATACAACGGACATAAGGAAATACGATGCTGGGGTGATCGAGGCTGGCCTCTGGGTGAGCCTGTTCCACACCATCCCTCCAGGGATGCCTGAGTTCCGGTCCGAGGGTCACTGCACCCTGGAGTGCCTGGAGGAGGTATGGAGTGTCTGTGACTGAGAGCTGCCATCTGCAGATTAACTGATGATCTTAGGAACCATGATGTGAAGAATCCTTGCTTGTCCCTTATGAATCATTTTCTTGTCAGTATTATTGGCAAAACCATTATTGATATTTAAGTAGGACCTTTGACTGCCTGTCTAAATCTTAAAAGATACAGGAGTAGAATTCTGGAGGCAAGAATAACCTTCAAGGTGTTTTCCTTCCTACTCTTACCTATTTCGTCTCATCTTGGACACCTTATTTCATCTTTTACAATTTCTACTGTTGTTTGCATCATATCCTTTTCCTTTAGCTGCCTGTTATTCACATTTATTATTTTTTCCAGTATTCCTTTAAATCTTTCTCTTCTTTTATCTGCGTTATGGTTTCCTTGTCCTTCTTTCATCAAAAAGCAAGAATAACTAATGTAAATAAGAATAAGAGAAACCCATGTATAAGGGTTTATAATGGCTATTTCTATTTATAGTTTTTTCCTTGAATCAGATATTTCAATATGGATCATATTCTTGTAAGTTATAAGATATTGTGTTTGTGGAGAGTATGGCAGATCGGTGAAGTAGAAAAATCATGCTCTTCTGAGTTATTTAGACCATGATTCAAATTGCCATGACATTTTCTAGCTGCAGGACGATAGATGATTCATTTAATTCCACTAAAAGTAAGGGAAATTCTCCTTTCTTGAGTGTACATATTCATATTACAAATATGCTGGAATCTTTTTTTTTTTTTGCCAGAAGTCTTGAGTACCTCCTAAAAGAGGGGGAAAAAAAGATACATTTAGGAGTAGTCTGGTAGGTTCCCTTTCTTGTCTCCTGGCAAATGTTGCTTCATAAGAGAACAGTGAATGATCCAAATCCAAAATATTTGGCAGCTCAACCATTCACTTAAATTGCTTCAGCTTTTCTTCTCAGTTGTCCCTCCAAGTCGGCTTGAACGTGAACTGCCTGAACACGCACTCGTATGGGCTAGTCAGGTCTTCCTCACTCTCCTCCGCAGGCTCTGGAAGCTGAAAAGCCGAGTGGGATCCACGTGTTCGCGGTGCTTCTCCATGCTCACCTGGCTGGCAGAGGCATCCGGCTGCGCCATTTTCGCAAAGGGGAGGAAATGAAATTGCTCGCCTATGATGATGATTTCGACTTCAATTTCCAGGAGTTTCAGTATCTAAAGGAAGAACAAACAATCTTACCAGTATGCATGTTTTTGTTCTTTTCCACTGAATATTATAAAAGTCGTGAGACACATAGCTGCTGAAACGTAGCACAGTTTCTGTCAGTGAAATAAATTGCTCATCATATCCATATTCTTCAAGCTACCATGGGTGTTGCATAACTCACAGGGAATGTGTTTGATCTGCTTTCCAAAATTTAAACTCATTTTTCTTACTATTCCCAGGGGCAATTTAAAAGTTCCTGATTAAAAAAAAAAAAAAAAGCAAAATAAAACAATAAAACAGCAACCAAAAGGAAACCAGAAAGCTCAGGATCTGAGCACTACACATTATCCTTCTTCAGTGATTCTTTGGTTTGCAATTCTGTTCATAGTAACCTTAGGTTTCTTCATACCACCATAAAGAGATGAGATATTTTTTAAAAGTTTCATTTCAGGTGGGGTTCCTTGACACATGCCTGTAATCCCAGCTACTCTGGAAGCTGTGTCATGAGTATTGCAAGATTGAGGCTAGCCTGGGCAGCTTAGCAAGCTCTTGTCTCAAAATAAAAAAATATAAAGGAGTTGGGGATGTTGGTGCATACCTGTGATTCCAGTACTTGGGAGGCTGAGATAGGAGGATCCAGGTTTGAGTACAGCCTCAGCAATGTATTGAGGCCCTCTACAACTTAGTGAGATCCTGTTTCAAAATAAAATAGGGTTGAGAGGTGTAGCTCAGAGGTAGGATGCTTCTGAGTTTAAGCCCTAGTACCACAGATGGATGGATGGATGGATAGATAGATAGATAGATAGATAGATAGATAGATAGATAGATAGATAGATAGATATGCTCAGTTTTAGAGCACCTCTGGGTTCAATCTCCAGTGCTATAAAAATTTCATTTCAGTAAAAAGGAATATAAGTCCAATTCTTTCATGTGACGAAGGTACTCAGACATCCATTATTATACTGTGTGTTGGATCCAGCTAGCAACGATACTTGGGGTAACAGTGGGAGGATAGAAGAAAATCTCATAACTTATAGAAGTGAAGGCTTTTTTCCTCTTTAATTTTATGATACTTTGTTTTCTCAAAATTTTTTTTTTTTTATTCCATGGCTATCAAGCTCAATAGTCACACACTCTTAAATCCACTCCTAAAAGATTCTTACAGAAGCCAAGTTATGAAGTGAGAGTAACATCAATATCTTCTTCATGCCGTTCTGGGGACCAGGGTTTTAGATAGGGTGAACCGTCAGAGAGAAAGCATAGCACAGGAGGATATAAAAGACAAGGAGAAAAACAGAAGAAAGTCATGAAAGGAAGAGAGACCTACTTTTTCTAATGATTATCCATTGTAGCCAGAGCTTTAGGTCTCTATTCCTTTCGGGAATTCGTTGATACACTCTGAAGTGTTAGATGAAGTCTGAGAAGCAGTGATTCTTAGGGACTGTACTCTCTTATGTTGGTCTCTGGGGTTTCCAACTAGTTTTATTGTGTTATCTTAGAACTCCCTAACTGGTGTGCATGAGTAGGGTATAAGTGTACTGAGATACTGATCTCTGGGTCTCAGTTACAGGACAGGTGAGGAAAATCTAGGGGCTGGTGCCCAGAGGTTTCATGAACTTCCTAAGTGAAGAGCCATAAAAATATCACTGTTTTCCATGAGTCTTGGTGAAATTTGAAAGGTTGGAAAGCACTAGAAAAATAGACTATTGTTAATTTGCCTCACAATTTTGTTTCAAGAAAATAACTACATTACTAAAGAAAATAATGTAAGTGTAAGATACAATAACAAGTATCTATGACTAATATTCCAAGTATTTAACTTCTACTGAGGACCAAATACGCATTGTGTTGTTTAGTTCTTCACAATAGTTGTGCAAAATAAGTAGTAGTTTTACTTTTTGTTGTTGTTGTTCAGATGACTAGATTGTGCCTGGGCTTTTCAGCCCCTTACCTAGGTTATCTAGCTGTCGTAGCGTGGAGTCTGGTTTGAACACAGAGATCCATATTTGTCTGGTTGCTCATTAGACTAGCAAAGGTAGAATTAAGTAGATCAAAGGTCTTCCCCTGAGTCAAACTGCTTGATGGATCCATTCATACAGCAAATATTGTTGGCCTTTGAATGTATTAGATAAATGAAGTAGCATAAAGCTTCAACCTAAAAACTTTTACTTTTATGTTTTTAGGGGGATAACCTAATTACTGAGTGTCGCTACAACACAAAGGATAGAGTCGGGATGACTTGGGTAAGAAGATTTTTGTTTTTATTAAAGTTCACTTATGAAGAGGAGGAAATAACCTTTGAAGTAATCTTTGATTTTAGAATAAAAAATATCAGAAACCATTCCCATCTAGAAACAAGTTTTTAGCATGAAACCTCATAAAAGTGAGATCAGGGCTGTATTAGCACTTTATCAGACTCCAAAATAGCTAAGATATTATAGTAATAATTGCAGTGTAATTTATTGACTCTCACGGAAAGCCAGCTTAGCCTTTTAGTTTTTCCTCACCAAATATAAGATACATAGTCATTAACTAACTCTACTTGAGTTGGAAACTTGGATAAATCCAGCCTTCAGGAAGAAGAATAAACCACACGATCTCAAACCCTCTGATCCAAACAGAACTCTAGTCCCAGCAGATGTTCTGGGGGAGTTCTGCCAAGCATTCAAGAAATAGATAACTCATGTCTTAGTCTCTTCCAGAGAACACAAAAAGAGAGAACATCTCCCACCAACTCACTTTATGAAGTTAACACAGTCTTCAGACGAAATCTTTATAAGGATGATACGAAAGAGCATGCACTTGATAGAAATATCTTTAATAAAATATTGACAAACTGAATCTTACGTTATGTGCAAATCTGTTAGAACCAGGAGGGTTCAGCTGAGGCACGTAAAGTTGACTTAAACTGGAAAATATATTAATACCATTCTACATTAAGAAATTGAAGGGAAAAGACATGAATAAACCCAATAGGGACAGAAAGGCATTCATAAAATTTAAGTTCACCATGGGGGTGGGGGAAACATTTAGCGAAATAGGAATAGGAGGGAATTGCCTTAACTAGGTAAGAGTTAGCTATGAGAAAACCTGTAGTCAATATTAAACTAAATGTATTAGAAATATTTCCTTAAAAATCATGAAGAATACAAGGTTATCTGTTAGCACTGCTTCCGTCAATATTGTTCTGAGAAATAAAAAAGTAAGATGTCGGGATCAAAAAGGAAGAAGCAAAGAAGCAAACACATTTTCTACAAATACTATGATTTTTATATATTAAAATACTCCCCAAAATTAATACTTAAAATTAATGACATTTTAATATATAAGAAACCATCTTGAGACAATTCAGTTTAAAATTGTAATTATATAGGAATAAAATCTAACAGTAGATGTATTTGATCTCTGTTAGGAAAATAAATGTTTATTGGGAGATATTAAAGAACAGTTAAAGAAATTCAGATGCCATATTCATGAGTAGAAAGGCTTAGTAAAATAAATAAAAGTCTACTACTCAAATTGGCCTGTAAATTTGATATAATTGCAATAAAATAAATTTAGAATGATTTTATGGTTTGGGGATGTAGTATCCTAATTAAGACACCTTTACCTAGTCATGACTGTAAAGACTTTTCTTGTATTATTTTCATTTTTATAAAAATGCTTACATTTTTAGTTTTCACATGGAACAAGTTGATTCTAAAGTCTACCTTGAATAGCAAAAGATTAACATTAGACAAAACTGATAAAAAGAACAACATGGGAAATAAACTACTAGATATGAAATCTTGTTTTAAAGCTGTAGTAATTGTTACAGTGTAGTTTAGGTCCAGAGTTATAACAATGAAACAGAATAGAGAGCCCAGAAATAGACCCACAAATCTTATATGTGGAAATTTGGCTTATGATGAACAGAGCATTCAGAAAGGTGGGAAAGTATTGGATTTTCATTAAAGGATGCTGGCACATTTGGGTATCCATAAGACAAAAATAAAATTGGGTTTTACCTTGTAAAATTGCAAAAATCACTTCCAAATAGATTAAATATTTAAATGCAGGTTGGGGAAGTGGCTCCATGTTAGAGCACTTGTTTAGTATGCAGGAAGCCCTGAGTTTGATCCCTAGTGCCACAAACAATGACAACAACAAAAACCCCAAATATTTTAACTCAAAGTCTTAAAATCATTGGAAGTAAAATGTTTGAATATATCTTCATAAACTTTGAATAGTTAAAAATCTCTTAAACAATAGAAAAAAGGGCATACACAAACTATACATAAAAGATTGATTAATCTACTTCCTTAAAGCTTTTGGTTACCAAAAGACACTATTAAGAGAGTAAGCCAGGCACACCTGTAATCCCAGTACTTGGGAGGCTGAGACAGGAAGATCAGTTTGAAACCAGCCTAGCCAACTTAGGGAAACCCTGTCTCAAAATTTTTAAAAAAATTAAAAAGCTGGATCTATAGCTCAATGGTAGGGTACCCCTGGGCTCAATCTCTAATACAACACACAAGAAAAGAAAAAAGAAAGGAAAGGAAAAGAAAAGAAGGAGGGAAGGAAGGAAGAAAGGCAACTTTTAAAAAGTGAAAAAATATTTTAACACATAGATTAATAAAAATCAATATCCAGCATGTAAAAGAAATTCTGTACAGAAGATAAATATATAATAGAAAAAGACAAAAATATATTTATACACATTAAAACACAAATAAATAATACACATATGAGAAGTTGCTCAGTCTTTGTTTTATGCCCACCACATGGGCAGTATTTAAAGTTGCATTTCCAATGTGCTAAAATCAGAATGCTCATACATTGCTAGTGGGAAAACAACATTGTCTAATAAGGTTGGAACTTCGCCTATGCTCTGCCTACTTCTATTTCTTGGTGGATTTAACCTTCGGGTTATGTTTGCAGAAATATATTCCAGGAAAAAAATGTGTACAATATTTATAGTAACATATGACAACACAGGAACAAAAACAAGGAATAGCTCATGTCCATCAAGAGGAGAATAAAGAAATACATTGTAATATATGTTCATATAATGAAATAAGGTGTAACTATAAAAATCAATGAACTAAAGCTAGATATATTAACATGAATCTATCTGAAGGACATAATATTGATGAAAAGAGCAAATCTGTAGCAGAGTATATATAGTGTATTTGTGTAAAGTTTAAGAATATACATTAAATCATATATTTACTAGGTATACACACTTCAGTAAATTAAACATCAAGTGCAATGAAAAGCCACAGAAAGATGACAATACTTTTTAGTACTGGAAGGTACTATGTGACATATATGATATTGGCAGCTTTTATGTTATATGTGTCAGAATTGATTGAACACATACTTTGCTAAATAAAATACCTCCATTTTCAGGGAGGACTAAGCACCAGAAATGAAATGTGTCTCTCATACCTTCTTTATTATCCAAGAATTAATCTTACCCGGTGTGCAAGTATTCCAGACATTATGGAACAACTTCAATTCATTGGTGTTAAAGAGATCTACAAACCGGTCACGTAAGTGGTCAATGGACTTCATGATGAGGGTCGTATACTTCAGAGTAGGGTGGGCTTTCTTTTTATGTTGAAATAATTACTATGTCGTGGAATTATTTTATGCACTGTTCTATTTGACTACTTGTACCTTAGGAGACAGGTAAGTTTTTTGATTGCTATACCCAGGATCCCCTAAGCCACCCTCAGGTTCAATGATTTTCTAGGAGGACCTAAAAGAGTCAGCACATAGTTGTACTTGTGGATAATATTTATCACAGTGAATGGACGCAAGGCAAAATGGACAAAAGGAAAGGCACATGGGGCAAAGTCCAGAGCAAACCAGGTATAAACTTCCAAGAGGCTTCTCCCAGTAGAATTGCACAGAATGCGCTTAATTCCAACATGAAATTGTGATGTGTCAAGTGTTGTCTACTGAAGAAACTCATTAGAGCCTCCATGCCCAGAGTTTTACTGGGGACTCATCACATAAGTGCTCTCTGTCTAAAATGTGCCAAAATTCCAGACTCCTAAGCAGAAAGCAGGTGCTCAGCATAAAACACATTGTTTGCATACTTTAAGGACACTTGCGTTACTCTGATCATTTAGAGAAAATTTTATATCAATATAGGAAATTACTGATTAAATTCTTAGACACCAGCCAAGAGTCAAACTTGGAAGTTGACTTTCCAGGCCAGCTATGCTAGCTAATTTCTGATAATTATGATTTTTCAGAATGGAAGAGACTAATGTAATTAGATGAAATATACACACATATAAAAACCAAAAAAAAAAAAAAAAAAAACACATGAAATGCTATTCTAAAAACACTAGGATATAATCTTGTTTTTAAAAAATTTGAGGATTGCAGGTTTGCAGACAGCCGCAGCTACTTAGTGAGGCCCTCTGCAACTTACTGAGACCCTGTTTCAAACTAAAGAATAAAAAGTGGGGCTGGGGGTGTAGCTCGGAGGTAGAATGCCCTTGGGTTCAATCCATAGTACTGATAAATAAATAAATAAATAAATAAATAAATAAATAAATAAATAAATAAATAAATAAATAAATATAAAATTTGGTTCTTGTTTGTTTTGTGGTACTGGGGATTGAACCCAGGGCTTTGGGCATGATAGGCAAGAGCTCTACCACTGAGCTATACTCCCAATTGTTGATATTATATTGTTCTTTCTTTATATTTAGTTTTTTCTTTAAACAATGTTATTTTTTAATACTGGGGATTGAACCCAGAGGGGATTCTACCTCTGAGGTACACCCCCACCCCTTTTTATATTTTGTTTTGAAACAGGGTCTCAGTAGGTTGCTGAGAGTCTCTCTAAGTTTTGAAGCTGTCCTTGAACCTGTGATCCTCCTCTCTCAGCCTCCCAAGTACTGGGATTTACAGGCGTGTGTCACCACTCCCAGCTCAAATATTCTTTATATATCAAATAGAAATTTTTCCTACTCATGGGTTTCTTGGAAAGAATGTCAAAAACAAATGACCACTTAAAGCTGTATGTTTACAAGATGAACTAAATGCATTCTGTGGTCTGTCTTTTATGTTCATCATGTGCAAAGCCTCTAAACATACTTGAGCTCATTTTCTGATGAGCTTTGCCACGTTCATGACTTTGATCTTCCCTGGGAAATGTTGAAGTTGGGTTTTCATCACTTGGAAAGATGAGGGGAATTGCTTCACAGAACAAGGCCAGTTTTGACCTGCCATTACCCAGAAGAAAACATTGAACTTCATGGTTAAATTTATTCTTCAAAAATCTGAGTAAAAAGCCGGGCGTGGTGGCGCACGCTTGTAATCCCAGCATTCGGGAGGCTGAGACCAGAGGATCGCGGTTCGCGGCCAGCCTCAGCTACCTAGTGAGGCACTCCGCAACTTAGTGAGACTAGGTTTCAAAATAAAGAATAAAAAATAGGGCTGGGGGTGTAGCTCGGAGGTAGAATGCTCCTGAGTTCAATCCCCAGTACCGCAAAAAAAAAAAAAAAAAAAAAAATCTGAGTAAAAAAGAGCCTTTATTTAAACATAACATGTTTAGACTTTAAATCAAGCCTTTAAACTAGTTCATCATCATGGTGACATAAGTGATAGTGGAGGCCAAGCCAACTAGGTGCTAGTTAAAAGACTGAAATGATTTAAATGTGTTTTTTTTTTTGCATTTTGCTTAAAATAATAAATAATATTACTACTAAATTTTCAGTATACAGCACTAAGAAGGAATGTCATGTAACACATCACCCCAAACTTTCTATTCTGTGCTTTTAATATCATGATTAATTAGGTGCTATGTTTTATTTTAAATATTCTATAGCAGCCGGGCGTGGTGGCGCATGCTTGTAATCCCAGCATTCGGGAGGCTGAGACCGGAGGATCTGGGTTCGCGGCCAGCCTCAGCTACCTAGTGAGGCACTCCGCAACTTAGTGAGACTCGGTTTCAAAATAAAGAATAAAAAATAGGGCTGGGAGTGTAGCTCAGAGGTAGAATGCCCCTGAGTTCAATCCCCAGTACCGCAAAAAAAATAAATAAATATTCTATAGCAATCAGAATTTAGAGAATGGACTGAGAAAAAAAGATGGCAACATCTTGTCTCATTTTTATTGTCTGTTCTGGAGGATGCAATTTTACTCTGCCTCCTACAGTCCTGGCAAGTATAAGAAAAAATGAAAAACTCACAAAGATCAAATAAAAGAATAGGTAATAAATTTGGGCAAATTATGTAATCTCTGTGTTACCACACATTATCACTGAATGTGCAACTCCCGTGATTTATGTGATGGAAAGTTCCTGTGTTGTTGATTTTAGTTCTAAAGGGGAATTAAGAGGCATTTCTCTTTGTGTTTGCAGGAAAATTATGTTTTTACAGTTTAAAAATCACACTAGCTAGCTGGGTGGGGTGGCACATGTATGTAGTCCCAGGACTTAGGAGGCTGAGACTGGAGGATTGCATGTTCAAAGCCTGCCTCAGCAATTTAGCAAGGCCCTCAGCAACCTAGTGAGACCCTGTGTATGCCTCTACCAGTTTGTACCTCATAATAATGTATGAATACAATGCACCAATTAAAAAAAAAACCTGGGGGTTTAGCTCAGGGGTAGAATGCCCCTGAATTCAATTCCCAGTACCACACATGTGCTAACACACACATACTAGCTTATAAGGAAATCAGATAATAACAGAAAAAATATTTATAAAGAAGGCAAAAATCAACCGTCTCAAATTCCATTAGAAAGAAATATTGCTGGCATTGAGTATTATTGCAAACAGTTTCATATGCACATACCGATGTATAAATTACATATAAAGATTACAATTTATACAGTATTTTAAACAATATTGGATTTTTATTTTGTCTTAATCTATCCTAAGAAAGAGAAACTAAAGTAAAAGTGAAAATTTATTAAAGTTCAGGTATATGTCATTGCTGTTGTTTTAACAATAAGAGATACTGTTTTATAAAAAGGATCTCAAATTTTAAGGAAATATAAGAGACATTAAGATATTGAGCTTACTTTTTTTAAAATGAAAGTTTTGATTTTAAGTCGTGAGAGATGAGGTCATTAATACTTTCACAATTTCTTCCATCTCCCTTTTCTATACCACAAATATTTGTATTCTGATTTTTGTATTTTC
>PVLC010031923.1:0-18465 GCA_004027655.1 Graphiurus murinus | reverse complement strand
TCCCTACCCCAAATAAAAAAATTAAAAATAAAAAGCCCTTAAGGGTGGAGCATTAGTCTCTGTTTTAACAAGATCTACAGGTTATTCTGTCAAATTAATGAATAATTGAAGAAAAGCTTCAAAAAAGAAATATGTATACAATATTTAGACATCTATTTAGCAGAATCTATAAATTTCCAACCCAAAAGAACAAAAATGCTTAGGTGGATGGAAAGCAGGAAATACCATTCTGTTGATGGAGCAGAGTGACAAGGATAGACAATTAGTATTTAACAATTTAATTTAATTATCCCTACTGGTAGTTGCTTTAACAGATCTGGCAAGCTGTTTACACTTAACTCTTTCTAGGGAAACCAATCTCATCTACTTGTCTACTTCAAGGGTATATAGATCATAAGGTTTGTGATTTTTGTGATTCTTTCTTTCTTTCTCTCTCTTTCTTTCTTTCTTTCTTTCTTTCTTTCTTTCTTTCTTTCTTTCTTTCTTTCTTTCTTTCTTTCTTTCTTTCTCTGGGGATTAAACCCAGAGCTACACCCTTAGCCCTGTTTTGTTATTTATTTATTTTTTTATGATACTGGGAATTGAACCCAGGGGCATTCTACCTCTGAGTTATACATTCAGCTTTATTTTTTATTCTTTATTTTGAAACAGAATCTCACTAAGTTGTAGAAGGCCTCACTAAGTAGCTGAGGCTGGCCACAAACCTGCAATCCTCCTGTTTTGGCCTCCCAAATACTGGGATTACAAGCATGCACCACTAAGCCTGGCTGTGATCACATTCCTAACTATGTTAAGTATTATGAAAGGATTATTTTCTTTATCATGGAAAAGTGAAATGCAAAGGAATATTTTACTTTTGGTGGTTCTTAGATGTATTGTGGTGAATTTCAAGGTCACCTTGTATATCTCCTGGTTCTGCAAAATCTGGTGTGCAAAATTAGTTGGCTGTCTTCTATTTGAACCAATCTATCAATTAGCTCTATATTTTATACTTGAGAAGCATCCACAGGTGCTTATGAAATATATTTAAAAATCTGCAGAAAGCAGAGACAGATAAGAATAGTCTTCTAGTTCCTCTCTGTAAGATTAGAACTTCTCAGAATCTTTAATGGGACACTTTTATGACAACTTTGGTATGATGAATATACACTTATATCAAGAAAGGTAAGTTAAATTATTCTCTTTTTTTAGTGTCTGAATCTTAATTTGATTTAGGCCTTTTGATATATTTGAATTAGTATGATTTATAAAACCTGTATTATAGATCTGTGCTTATTAGTATGCTTTTTACATGAAAGCATTTATTTGAACAGGTAAATATTATCCAGATAAATATTACATTCTTAAGTAATTTCCTTTAGAGTAGGTTAGTAGTTTGGAAGTAAAAGTGAAAAATTGTGTGTGTGTATGTGTGTGAGAAACATTTTTACAAATTAAATTATTTCTGGAGTAGAACATTTATTGGGACATGTATAATGAATTGGTGCACTGTTATATAAGCAGATCTTTTCTTATTGCCTTGGGAATCCCAAAGTTCTATTTCTCTTTCTATCTAGACACCACAGTTCAAAATCAAATTGTTTGTATAATGGAAACAGAATAAAGGTCTTGTTTTGTTGAGAGAGCAGTGCCAAAGTCATGATGCGTCATTTTCATTTCTAAAAATTTCAATGCTTAGGTACACGGATGTAGGTGACACACTCCGTAAATATTCCATTAGCTTTTGCTGTGTACATAGAACCAAAATTAGTATTGCTAACGTCCTGTGACTGTGGCCATTCTTAATGACTCTTGCAATGCTTATGGATAAAAACCAATTCTCAATTATCCCTTGGGTAATTGGGGTTGCACTTTTAGCCTAAGTGAAAACCACGGGAGGCCCAAAACTTCACTGTGGCAGAGAACCCCAAAGTCTCCTCACTTTGTTCATTATTTTATTGTTTGATCTTAATTTTATTTCAAAATCTTGTTCTGATTTGAGAAAAGTTCTCTGTGACTGGATTAATCTCATGACTAAATGTTAATATACCACTGTCTTTTTGTCTATCCTTTTTTTCCATCCTGAGCTATTATCTCCTGTTTTTTGTTTTGCATGGGATAACCTTTCCCCTCACTTTCCTCCTATAGCTCCTGTTTCCTTTTATTATACCTGATAGGATAGATCCTCAAGTATATAGATCTGACATTCTGTATGGTAGATATCAAGTTGGCATGTATGTTTAGTAATGTCTATAGACTCTGAATTCTGCAGTGGCAGATGATTTGTTTATACCGACGACAAATGATGAACTTCAGAACCTAATACAGTCTGTAGAACATAGTTGGCTTTCATTATGCATTTGCTGTATAAAAGAATGTAACTGTTTGTGACTCCATTACATTTTGAACTTCTACACAAAAAAAGGTTATTTCTTTAGTCCAGCTACTAAAGCACGTGTTTGGGAATGGCATCAGGTTCTGGCTTATGTTCCATCACAAGAGGAAATAATTTACTATGATTATCATTGCTCTCAGCAGCAATAACCACAGAAGTGCTTGTAAGTGCTTAATTGGCCATGGAGATATATGTGGTAGTATATAAAGAAAAGGAGAAGCACAAAATTTACAGAGTTTGACAGGTACCTGTGATGTGATCTCAGACATGTTGGGCCAGAAGAATGGCAAAAATGCAGGTCATTTTGATGTCAAAATTCAGAAAAATAAAATTTCTCATTTTTGTGTCACTAAAAGATTTTATTTTTCTTAGAGAAGCTAATTTATGAACAAATGTACAGAACAAATATGGTGTGGAGTTAGTTATCCAACTACTAACAAAAAGTTACAGAACTATCCAACTGATGCACTCACCCTTTAGTGAGTTATCTGGTCTAAAAATGTCATGCACAGAAGAAGACTCTGTCTATAACTCTAGAAATGGCTATATTTATATTTATAATAACCATTATTAAATTAATAATAGAGAGCTTTTTGATAATAAAAAATTGTTAATGGCTTAGAAAAATATTCTTTCCAATAAAGGGAAAGAAATACTTCATGTGTCATTGCCATGTGTATGGGAAATTAAAGAATATAAACTCTAAGTGATAATTATGTCCTTATTAAACCAAAGGGAGACATATTTTTATAAAAAAGATCATTGTAGATGTCAATAGATGTGCTGACATCATCCTAATTATTTGAATTTGCTAATAATTGTCCTCTACATAATAGTAGCACAAGTTCATCTTTAAGATGCATATGTTTTGCTAATGTTAAGATTAGCTGATTAATATTGATGGCAGCAGAGGCCAGTGGCTAATGTCTGACATCTGTTTGGGAAATCAGTGTTCCAAATCAGGAGGTGGCATTTCTGTCGAGGTTAGAGTGAGGGGTTAGTGTGTAAGGAATTATGATTAGGGTTTGTGTACAGTTAAGGTTAGGAATAGGGACATGATCTATTTCATTTATGTTCATCTCGGTGTATTTTGGGTGTCAAGTTGCTTGCTCTGTTCTATGTTAACAGAGAGGTCTTCCCCTCTGTTCCCATGGGGCACATTCACTCTGGCACATTATTTCACTTGCTTCTTTCTATGTTAATGGACTGATTGATCTCTTTTTCTTCTCTGTGTTATTCCTATCTTGTCCTTAAACAATTCTTTCATTTGAGACAGGAACTTCATTTTTGTTCCAGTTGTTTGAGTTACATGTAGACAGTTGTACTGATTTCAAGTGTATGTGTGTGGGGGGGTAATTTTTACTTAGTCCATTTCCAGATATCAACTTTAATCTTGATACTAAAGCCACAATCAAGGAGGAAGCTACATTTTAGTTTGGGGTGGGAAAGGTAAATATATATGATTTTGTCTCAAAATTGTTTGAATTTTAGTGAATAAATAACCATAAATCTCAACCAAAAGAGAGTCATGAAGGTCTTGAATTTTTTTCTCTGACATATTATTTCTTCTAATCTTTTTTTTTTCTCTAGGAACTTCAATTTGGCTTCATGTTTTTAGCCAGTGTATAGGGGAAACAAAAATTAGAGCTTACATGCAAATTATTTAAGATGAGTAATGATTATTTTTGCAACCCACTTATAGAAAAGGGGCACTAGTGAAGGGAAGTAGCCACAAAGTTTCAGAAAATCTATTAGAAAAAGAAAGAATACTGATCCTTTCAGTGTGCCGAATGAATGCATAATTAAATCCATTTTCCTTTTACTTACATTTCACTTAAAATTGAAAAATCAGGTATCCAACCACCAAAATCTTGAGAATCCAAGAAAGTCTCTCAAAAAAGTTTAAAGTTCTTAGTATATTAAATAAACCAATTACTTTATGTTTATAATGAAGTTCCAGAAGTCACTGTTTCAATGTCATCAAGATATTGTACACAATAAATGGAAAATGGAACTTTAATAACTCTTGGAAGAATTTAAATTTAAATTCCAAAAACTGCTTTCAAAAAGTCACTTTGTGTGTAAAAATTTCAGTTAAACAAAAAAAAAGAATGTTTTAGTACATATCTCCTATCTTTGGAGGACAGCATAACTAATCAGAAGAAAATCAAAACTGGATATAAGCATTCAATATTAAATGTAAGTTAGGGCTAGGGAAAATGGTACATCCTCTTAGGATACGTCTAGATACTATTGACTTTCAGACAAGGATTTTCTTCACATTTCAATATGATATCTCAGTTTTTTAACTTTACCTTGAGCAGGTGTTCCTTAAAGTTTTTGTGCCTAGGGACCATATCTTTAAAATGGGTCAAATAATACGGATAACATGGTAATCAATAAAATATTACATGTAAAACATTTAAGCATACATATAAAAATAAGTACACAATATGTATTAGTTTTATTGGCAAAAGTACTAATCTATCTAACATAATATCCAGCTAGCATTGAACCTTGTCTTGCACTTACTAAGTTAATGAACACACGAGGCTCATTGTTTTCAAAAGAATGACTCAGAGGACTTACAGAAATTTAGACTTAGAAGTAATTTAGTTTACTCTCCAATATGGCAGTCTTATAAATTATGCCAATGGATTAACATTGTTGTTTTGAAAATATTTTCTTAAATTAAGCTGAAATCTGAATGCATATGGTACTAGCTTTAATCTCTAAACTTCACAGAACTGGTCAACACTTTCCCTGTATAAAAACACTAAATAGTGGATTGTCCTCTTATATTGACTTCTGTCTAGGTAAAACAGTAATTGTTTCATTTGAATTTGTTTTTCTGAGAAGTAGTGATCCAGTTCTGATTTGTACATGTCTTTTATGTCATGGCCAGAGCATAAAATCTTCTTCAGGAAGATTTGACTCATGCTCAGTGAGATCATTAATATCTTCTTCTATATTATTATTACCCTAGCTAACAAGAATGTATATTTAGTCATGCACCAGACACTGTGGTAAGGCTACAGTTGATATAGTTCTCCTTTTGACCAGAACCTTCATAAGGCATATTTCATTACCGTCATTTCTTCATCAAAGAAATGGGAATCTAGCTTGGTTATATCACTAGTCCAAGGACTTGCATCTAGTGACGATGAGAGCCAGTCTCAGACATTTTTTGATACAAAATATTGAGCTATTGCTTCACTATTTTATTTTTTTCCTTTTTCTGAACACCATATAAATACCATGTAAACACTAGTATTTTTTAAATAAAAATTTACCAGAATTTAAAAATCTTACAAGAGGTAGAATTGGGATAGTAAATAAGGCTCCTGTATACTAAATAGAATTCAAATCCAGAGGGATAGATTTTTAAAAATATTATTTAATTTAATCCTCAATTATGAGGTAGGTGTTTTTATTGCCATTTAAATTAATATATATCATATATGTTTCTGGTCACACATGGATTGTTAATGTGTGGGAATTGACATTGCATATGTCAGCATTATGTTCCACATTTGTGAAGGCTACATAAGGTATTTTAATATTTTTGATAGTCCTGGCACATTATTATCTCTAACTGAGTTGCTGCTGATTAAGGTACCCATCTTTTTCAGAAACAATACTAGTGGATGTTCTAAGATCTAGGACCTCTGTGACTAAGGACCTAAAGGCTAAATTCTTAAGAGAATAATTGATTAGATCATTGCTCTAATGTGAATCTTATCCTAGGAAAGATTCATATGCAGTCTATACTAATTCACTTCTGGGTCCATAAAGTTAGTTGCTTGGCTCTGCTGTCAACTAAAAGTAGTACCAAATAACAACATGATACAAGAAAGGGAGGAGAAGAAATGAAATTAAGGAAATTCAGTAGTTTGCTATTTTGATTAATAGTTAGAGGATCCATGCCAATAAAAATCATTACTTAGACAACATTAGTGTAGTTACTGATTCAAGCAATGTGTTCATGCATACAGTATTTTATTTTGATATTCTTTATCACTTTTTAAATGATAATTAGTGTACTTTCTGAGAAAGAAAATAATATAAAGCAATTTGGGCATCTGATTTCATTAAATATCTAAAACACAGGTCATGAGAATGGGAGCTTTTGTGTCTGTTATGTTTATTGTGAGATAGTTATTCTTGGTCTTTTAATTAATCTAGTAATATAAACAGCACATCACATTTTTCTTTTAAAAATGAATTATCCAGAATTAAGGCAGCAAATACAGTTTTAAAATTAGAGACAGAATCTGTCTCAAAAGAACTAAAAGATGGCAAAGATAAAGATAATACAAACAGAAAAGTATGCTTAGTACACAGAAGTGAGCAGTTTCTGAGGATGCTGGTGCAAGAGAATTACCTCTTTCAATAAAAGGAATCAATTTTAACCAAATTCAAAATAACCTTTTACGTTTGATTTTTTGATTCATAAAACTAATTTTGTTGATTTTTTTAATCATATAGTATGTTTCAGGCACAGAGCACTTTCCTAATTTAGTATTTTTAAGGCTTTTGTAAAGAAAATGTTTTCCTATTTTTATTTTATTAGCTATAAGAACACTCTTATAGGAAGGTTGTATTTTCCCTTGCCAGATTTTAATAAATATAATTTAATACAACTAGATGCCTATGGTGAGATAGGTAATTTAACTATCAAAGCACATGACACTTTTTTCTTTCATGAAAATATCAGTTAAGTTACATTCATTTCCTTCAAAATACTTCCTCACCTCAACCCCTCAACAGAATTCCAATGCTATTTTTGAAAATATTTTTGAATGGTCATAAAAGAATTTGAAAACATTCCTGTGAAGTGCTTTTGAGCTTAAGCTAGCAGCACTGGGAATATTCATTCTTATTTGAACAAGAGAACGGAAAACAGGACTGGCCAGAGCAGCTGACTGCCTCCAAGATTCAAGTCGATTGGAAATCACAGAAAAGAACAGGCAGCACAGATGATTAAAAGTAAGTTAGTGTTTTTCACATTAGTTTAAGTTGTTTTAAAGGCTATTTGTATTTAACAGAATCCCTTTAATCATTCATATTTTGAGATGGTATCTATGAAAATAGATGCCAAATTGAGAAAGCATTTATATATTTATAGAAATACTAATTTTCAGAACTCAGTTTATAAGACTGATATGAATGATCCCAATGTAAAAAGAGAAAAAAACCTTCCCCATCAGTTTTTACCTTTGTTTTGTGATCTTATTTAAGAAAATCTATTTAAATATCTGAATCTTTATTAAGCCCTATAGAGAATGCCTCTATTTCTAGGAGAATGTCCCAATTGTTCACTTTACATTTTAATATATTCTGTTGCTTGAAAAGCTATCAATGTAACAGAATATAAAGATGGGGGGGGGATCCCAGTAACATAATTCTATTGCATCAGGACTCATTATATATTTTTCTTTTTCAGCTCATGGTGGGGAGTTTAGAGATCTGACCCAGCCTTCCTTTATTGTTTTAAGTATTTTTAAATTCTGGTCATTGTGTAGTGAGAATTTTCAGGTGTTTCTCAGAGAACTTTTTCCCCTCTAGCTGGATGTGGAAAGGACACTGCAATTAATAACAGATGGCACGGGATGACCACGTCCTTGAGAGAACGCCTTATTGGCACCTCCTGCTAATTGTATCACATATAACACAACTAAAAGCATAATAAATCTGAACTGGGGGACGTTTTATGCAAGAGCTCTTCTCCTTTTCCAGACGGTAAATTGCTCAGCTCTTGAAATATCTATAACCTTGTGACACCCAACTTGCATTAGCTTAATTGCTTTTTTTTCCATCTCCCTCCCCCCTTACCCTCCCTTTCTCTCTCACTGGGTCTCCCTCTCCCTCTTTCTTTCTGCCCCCCCCCCATTATTTCTCTTCCTGTCTCTCTTTCTCTCTCTTTCCCTCTCTTCCTCCCCCTTTCATTTTTCCCCTCCCGGGTATAAGGGAAAAATTGGATTTTATTTTCCTGCTTACTTTAGTGCCATGCCTAAAACAGCTATATTTTCTGGTTGAAGCATAGAATCCAGTTGGAGTTTGATCTACTGGCTTTAAGGAAAAATTCTTTTAAAGGGCTTTAAAACACTTTCCTTCAAATCATGTTGGGAAAGAAAATGTGTCTAACTGCTGAAATAATTTAATAAACTTGTAGAAGAAGATTCTCATTAAGTTAAGAAAAAAATCATGTAAGCTTCAGATGAATACATATACACTCAAAAACACATAGGCATAGGTATGTGCATACACATGACTTTCTTTCCTTTTTTTTTTTTTTTGCATGATAGAAACAGCACAAAATATCTTGTGGCAGTAAAACAGATTGAGTTTTATCCATTTAACAATTTTGTTTGTTGTTATTAATAATTTGTGAGGTGAAAGTTTTATGGTATGTAAGAATATAACCCTCTAGCAATTATTTTTTTTTTTTCCTCTAAGAAAATGCTTCGGTGAGTAGTTTGAATTTCATATTCAATTTCTGAACATCTTCTCATGTTTTGGAGGTTCACCTATAAACAAATAAAATGCAATTTAAATTATATTAAATTAATTAAGCATCAGAATCATGGAATATGTGTTGAAACTGTGTCTTGGCTGGCTAGCTCTCTGTATGTATGTGTGTACTTTCTCTGCTATATAGATGTGTGTTCCTCTCCAGTCATTTGTTCTCACTGGTAACAGTAACCTCAGTATTTTTGTCAGTTGGATAAATAAGTTATAAAACAATCAGACAGATAATAACCTGCATACAAAATAATGTACATATACAAGCAAGGAAAAATATATTCTGAGATATTTCTGGTATGCATTGCATACCTGAATGCCCTGTTAATTACTCACACTTTGATCAGCAAATTTTAGGCTGGTTCTGGAACTGGGACACCCCTAAAATTGGGAGATTTTGATTTAAGTCACATCTTGCATGAAGCTAATGAATGACCTCAGGTCAGTCCCATTACTTTTCTGAGCATCTTGATCTTCCCTTATAAAGAGAAAGATCAGGAATAGAATTAGTAATGTTCAAGCAGTGCCTCCTTGAAGGCCAGAGATTTTCTGCACACCATACTGAATTGGCGTGAGGGATTGGAGGTTAAGAATAGAGAGCTGTGGGCCACTGTTCTCAGAGTGATTTTAATATTGCTGATGGTGTTTATATTTCATATAGAATTTCCTTTGAGAAATTTTTGCATACATGTCTACATGGCTAAAATCATTCAAAAACAACCATACCTCATTTTTGCTAAGGTTTCTTTCAGCTAGAAATTCTGCAACACACACACACACAGACACACACACACACACACCTCATTTAATATGAACTAATTCTAAGGTTTGGAATGAATAAAACACAGTATTTCAGCTCATCTCTCTGCTGCTCTTTCTGGTTGTTCTGCAGCTGATTTGAATAATGGACAGCATAGGATGAACATCCATAAACTACATTAAATGCTTGTGTATGTTTAATGTTTAAAATGCATGTCATTTGTGTCTCTATATTTTGAAGTAGAATCATTTAGATAGCAGACAGAATCACTAAAGCCTGAGTGAACAACAGGTCTTATGTTTTTCCTTGATATACTGTTTGTCCTCTTCATGCTTTTATATTTTATAGTTCATAATTTTTAGGTCAATATAGATGGATAATTTCTAAATGTAAATGTGAACATAGTTTCACCTCCCCTTGAAAAAAAGAACAAAATCATAGTTTTAACTACAGTGATATCTGGTCTGTCTCATCTACTGTATCCCTACCAGAATCAGGCATTTTCTAGGAGAGATCCTTTCTAGATTGGTAGTCAAAAAAAGATGTTTATCTTATATATAGAGGAAATGAAGACTAATGTGATATAAAAGGAACTCACTGCCATGTATCTCTGCACAATAACTAATCTCATTCCTAACATTCTCACTTTCAGTTGCTTTTAGAATTAGAAAATATTTGAAAAATATAAGGACTCAGTTGGATGCAATCGTCTCCTGGTGTTAGGAGCCATATCTTACTCATATTTTGAATCTAATCTCTTACCATGTTTCTTCATCCATCATCAATGCTCAGTAAATCTTTGGTGAATACATAAGTACATTAATGAATAAATAATAGTAGACAGAATTCTATATTTGGGCCATAAGATAAGGCAAATGCTACATGGGCATGAGTTTCCATCCTCTAAATTGTTTATAAGAAATGCAATAAAATCAATGAACAAATGATATATATTCTTTATCTCTGTGTGTGTTCACAACAACTGTAAAAAGAAAACCAAAGCTACCTCTTACAAGTGGCTGATCCGTTTCCTTTGTAAAAATATCAATCAAATAATGCCACTTCTAAAGAATGAGGAAAATATGAAGTCAAAGAAAAGAGGACTCAGAAATCAAATGTGCTTTCCTTTGGTTACAATAACCTTTCTCCTCTGAGATTCATTATGTGTTTTGCCACTTATTTTGAATCTAAATTTATCTCGGATGCACACACACCTGGTGATATCTCACTTATATTATTGTAAATTATTTACATCACCAATTCTGGGTCATGAAACAGAGGTGATGGAATATTTTTACATAGAAACTTTGGGATCATGTTTTATTTTAAGCCTCTTACACTGATCATTTTATTTGCAGTGTAGGTATGTCCTACATTAGCTTCTAGATTTGGGTATTAGTGCAGTGAATGGGATCAGTTAAGTAGCCAGGCTCCCATCTCTCTTCATGGATGTTATTCCTCAAGCTTTCAAGAATTTCTGATATATTGGCATATTTTAAGACAGAGTATTTCACTACAGTTACATATGACTTTGGATAAATTACTTGAAGTTATTTAGGTCTTGTTTTTTTTTTTTTTTTAAAGAACTGTGACAGTACTAGGAACTAATTTATCATTTTGGGTTAAAAATCACCATAATGTTTGGTAGTTGGGGATTGATAAAAGTAGATAGTAGAAAAGTGTTGGCTTTGGAATCTATCTGACCTGAATTCCTTTCTTAGTTTTTTAATTTACTATATGATATTGAATTAGCTTCTTATTACTATTGATAAGGTTATACTAAAATATTATTAGATTGTTTAGAGAATTAGAAATGATAAAAGCATAGTGCCTAGTATAGTGGCTGACCATGATATTTATTCAAACCACTGCTTCTTTTGTCACTATTTTTACATTTGTTATTATCAAACTAAGTGAAAATGTAGACTAGATCAGTTGTTATTAACCAAGGATTTTTGATGCCTTCTATTTCCCAGAGAGAAATTTGGGGGTGGTGGAAGGGTAGGGCAGGGGAGCAGATGCTACAGGAATCTGTAATGTGTAAAGTCCAGATATGTTGCTGAACACCTTCCAACCTACAGGACAGTCTCCCACAACAAAGAAGAACTTGGCCCAAAATTTCAGTAGTGCTTAGATTGAGAAACCTTAATTTAGATTATTTTGGGGAAACCCATTCTGGAAATACAAAACCTATAATTTAACAGCTTCAGATTTCATGAACTGAAGTTAGGAAGTATCTTTACTAAATGGCTTCAATCTCTTTTTGGTTATGTCTACCGCAGTCTCAGGCAGTAGGAAATGGCCCTTGATATAACTTAGGGAAAAATGAAAATTTCCAGTTGTTTAAGACATATAGTGTGTGAATTGTAATTGCCTCCTGATCAAATTGGCCAAGCAGTTAAGAATTGAAGCCCCCGTTGACCTGAATTAGTTATTCTGTGGTCTGTGTTTTGCAGTACCCTTCGACTTAGCTATTTTCAGGAAATGAGAGGGATTATGGAGAATCAATGCCATAGTGGATGGCTAAAAGCATAATTACTTTAGCTTCAGCACAAATTTCTTTACCAAAAATCCTTTAGAGTTTATACTCCTTATTGTATAAAATTACAAATTTTATTCAGACCAGTGCAATTTAGAATGCAAAGGTAATATAAATTATTGGTTTAGGTTAAGAATCAGATGAGACAAAGACTAAATACCACCTTATTTGGCAATAGGGTCTTTTCTTTTCAACCAGTGAAACTATTTGTATGTTGTTTTTGAAGATCCAAACCTTGATAATGCCCCAAAGATTGCAGGCTTTTAAATATAAAAGAGAATGCATGGGAAAGTGGGGGAGAAAGGGGAAGGAGCCAAGGAAAGCTCATTAAATGCTATGCGCATGTATGTCATTATCATTATGATGTGAGACTATAATGCACTAATAAATGTATGAAAATGAATATGAGAGAGATAACAGATATGAAAATCAGAGAAAAATAGAAGACTATGTGAGTCATTCTCTTATTTACCTTTATTTAATATAGTATTCTCCAAAGTATTCATGTGTTATAGGAATAGAAACATTTTTCCCGAAAAGGAAAAAAAAAAGACAAAAACATTTTGCATTTGAATCTTGTCTGCTGTTGATGTGGCATAATATGTAGCAACAAGGACAAATGAGATGCTGGCTCCCTGCAAGCTTTTACTTGTTTTTGCTCTCTTCATCCTTAACATGTGGATCCAAACAGGTCTGATTCACATCTTTTTAATTTTTTTTTTCCAAAGAAGAGAGTAGTATTTTTAGAAACACAGTAACATAAACTTCTTTTAGTCAGTACTTTTCCTCCAGAACTCTCAATACCATTCTTCCGTACAATCTCCCTTCTTTTCTAATTTAATTTCATTCCCTTTTCAGAACTTTGCTATGATGAGTAGAAATGACAACTCCACCAAAAGACACTATATGGTTGTATCAAATAGACAAACTTTCTGAAGGAGGTGTGAGAGATAAGCAATGTCATATTGACAAGCTGCACTAGAGGGCAAGAGAGAGAAGAATTCGAGCTCCAGCTACTGTGCTACAGAAAATGCAAAAGGTAAGCTTGTACATTCACCCTTGGGAAGTTAGTAAGTGAAATCTGCTTGAAAGTCCCTATTCGATATCTAGCTCTCTTGGGGATAAAAATGATTTCAAAAAGTAGGCAAACAATCTTTTCATATTTATTTGAGAAAATAATTCTTTGGTTTGTATGAAGAAAGCTTTTAAAAATATTTATAAAAGTATTTTATTGGTGCATTTAAAAATTAGTGCATTTAAGAAATAAAAAAAAGAGATAAGATTAATCTTTGCTGAAACATATGCACAAGGAAAATATTATGTAGTTTCAATAGGTTAAAGAATCTTTAAAAAAACAAAGATAGGAAATCATCCCCTAACTTATTATTTCTGCAATCTGTTAGTTGGATAGGTGTCCCTCTTTCAACTGATGAGATTTAGAATGGGGAAATCAATGCGATATCTATGTCTTTGAGCCAAGTACTGTCATGTCCTATAGCCATGTCTTTTATTGTACAAAATGTGAATTCAAATGGATAGCAAGGAGATATCCCAGTGGAAACAGTAATACTCAGTTATTTGTCTGTCATCAGTCTACTGAACCATCAAGGAGGAGGGGATGAACTATCACCTGTTAGATGTCTAATACATCTGCCTGTTTGAAACTGCACTGCTGGAATCAACAAAACACCTTTTTCTTAGAATAGCATAAACTCAAAACCTATATCTGCTCTTTGTTTCTATTTAATAATGATTGAAAAGTGCTCTTGTGCTTGTAATCAGAGCTGGAAACCACATTTTGTACAATTTCTAGTGGGCTAAATAAGTCAAATGCATTATAAATTATAAAAAAATTAAACATATTGGAGACCTTGAATAGACTTGTAGAGATAAAACTACTACAAATAAATAATTTCAATATAAAATGTATAAAAACAAAGAGTATTGTATTGAAATTTAGGGAATATCAAGAGTTTATCAAAGGAGTTCTGTCACTCCTGAGGAATGCTGCAGAGAAAAAAACTGTTAAATTAACAAGTAAAAAAAGTAGAATAAAAGGGATTATTAAATAATTGGAAAGTTTATATTTAGAGGGAATACATTAGATTTTTTAAATTGATCCTTAATAGACTATTATAATTGTATATGGAGGAAAACTGATTTAAGTAGCTATTTAATATTTTATTTTTGTCTTTCATTTGATATGTATATGAGTAAACAGTAAGCATACAAACTAATTAAAAGCCTTCAAATTATAATATTTTAACCAAGTTGACATTTTTTAAAAGTGTTAATAGAGTTGGGAGATATTGAGTATTTTTTCAAACATTACTACCTAGACCTCATGATTCTACAAAATAGAGCTGACTCCTTAACCAAACTCAACATACCTGAGGGAAGGCAGAGTGGTTACCTAAAGAAGTGGAACATCTGAGTTGTCTCTCTTCATTTAAGAAGATCCCCCTTTACCTTGGGTAAATGTTATCCTGCTGTTGGTAATGAAAATCTGAGGAAACCCAGAGAGGGACCTGAAGCTTTTAGTAAATGATGCAAGGTCCATTGAATTACAGTGGAAATTAGTTTATGGAACTATTTACTGTGCACTTTGTCACCTGAACTCCTTCCATTCTTCCTGAAGGAGAGAGACAGAGGCTTAGCAGGGCCTTAGCAGAGGGAATAAAAGACATTGAGATTCCTAGGTTTACACTGCCCTGAGAATGTGCTCACTCTAGTGCCTTCCCAGGTAGGGAGACAGATGATCAAGCTAGGTAAATACCAGGAGACTGTCATATCATGTGTTTACACACAAACATTAGATATATGCACACAACTTTTATATAAATTTTTCTTTTCAGTTTTTCAAAACAAAGTCTATTATCTTCTGTTTACCTATTTCAAATACTTGCTACCTCACATTTGACAATAGAATAAGTGAGAATTTTGTAAATTTTTATTTTTTAAGAGACGGGATCTTGCGATGTTCCCCAGACTAGCTCCAAACTTCTGGGTTCAGGGATGCTCATGTTTCAGCCTACTGAGTAGCTAGGAATATTGTTGGCCTATATAAACTGCTTAATACTCACATAATACAAAACTTACTAAAATAGTTAACAGTATTTTAAAATTAAAATGTAGGGAGTAAGAAATCAAAAGATACTTATATAAGGCAGATGTCATTTACCTTATCATAAAAACAAATATTAAAATGTATTTTAAAAGGAGGTTCCTTACTGGAGGTGGTGATACACGCCTATAATCTCAATACTTGGGAGAATGAGACAGGAGGATCACAGGTTTGAGACCAGGCTTAGCAATTTAGTGAGACCCTCAGCAACTTAGTGAAATGCTGTTTCAAACTAAAAAATAAAATAGGGCTGGGGGCATAGCTTAGAGGAAGAATACCCCTGGGTTTAATCCCCAGTAATGCACACATACATAATAAATAAATAAATAAATGAATAAATAAATAAATAAATATTAAAAGTAAATAGGGGGCTTCTATCTTTGATAGAGGAATAGGTTCCTATACTTGATGAAAGAATACAGAAGAGGAGGAAGACTGAAATTAGAATTTAAACAAAAAAACATTTTTACTATATACTTCCAACAGGAAGTGTTATTCTTAGTCTTGTCGACTGGTAGGGCACACAACCACTCTGCTTGCAGAAGGCACTAGTATATGCCTGGACTGTTGGCCAGTAGGCTTATGGGGAACAGGAGGTACTATCCTAATCCAGTTCAATCTGTGATGTGATGTAGCAGTGTTTCCCTCAGGCTTGAAGACAAATTAAACATACACAAGGAATGGCAAAACAGAAATCAATTATATTTTTGGTCATAAAGGTCAAGGACTGAATTTTTCCAGCTGGGTAAAAACATGCCACTTACAAATTTGTCCTAGGGATGTGAAGTTAGAACCTCATGTTCAGCGGCAGCCATGTTTTGGATTTGGGACACTGAAACTAAACTACTATACTAAAACTAAAAATTTTTAAAGTAAGGTGGATTTGGAAAGTATTTGAAAAATAATTTCAATGAAGAGTAAAGGGTAAACTTTCGTATTTATTATCTAATATTCTGAGAAGTATATTTTCGTATGCTGAAAAAGATGTTTCATATTTTATTTTACCTCTTTGTGGTTACAGTAATTAAGTTGCTCTCATCTACCATGCAAAAGAACTGGAACTTTAAGTACATCGTCTTACTTAATTGGCATACACATACATACATAGAAGTAAATCACATCATCTATAATTTATAACCTAGAAACCTAAGGCTCATAAATTTAAAAAAAATTGTTTTAGTTATCATAGATATGAATATAACCAGAAATTAAACTAATTCTCCCTAGTGCCAAAGTTCATACTTTTTCCCCCAGACCTGTATGAATTTCATTGTTTTTTATTTAAGGACACTGCCTTGTGTTGCTTGGCCCTTAATTAATTGTTTAATATTTTGATGTTTAATTTTTCACAAATGCTAATAGGTAAAAAGTTAATTGTGTGACATTAGATTGTTTTTTACTTTGAGCAGTGAAACAACCAACCGAGTTTAGTCCAAAGATGCTATCTGATGCTATTTGTTGTGTGTGTGTGTGTGTATGTGTGTGTGTGGGGGTTATACTGGGGATGGATCCCAGGGCCATTCTACCTGTGAGCTATACCACACCCCTATTTCATTCTTTTATTTTGAAACAAGGTCTCACTATGTTGCAGAGGGCCTCACTAAGTTACTGAGGCTGGCCTTGAATTTTCAATCCTCCTGTCTCAACCTCCCAAGTACTGAGATTACAGGTGTGTCCCACCGTACCTGGCTGCCATTGCTTTTAAAAATGAAGAAAAATATTATTTTCTCTTTTTCAAGAAAAATCAGAGAAATTCAAAGTTTCCCTTGAAATAAATATTATGGCATAAAGCTAATAGGTTCAAAGATAATTTTGCTTCTTCAAGATTAGACTTGTTGGATTAATATTCTATTCAAGGCATTAATATAATCATATAAAGAAGAGATTTTCATTATTGCATTTTTTAAAAATAAATGTGAGAATAGCTTTAAAAATATCCAACACAAAGAAAAAGGCTAACTTGATACTGGGCAGTATGGGATTTTGGAAAGTTTCTGTTAAAATTCCTGCTGCTTGATTTGCATCTCCCTGATTGCCAATGATGTGGAACATTTCTCATACATTTATTGGCCATTTGTATTTCTTCTTTTGTGAAGTGTCTATTTAGATCCTTTGCCCATTTTTTGATTGGGTTATTTGTTTTCTTAGTTGCGATTTTCTTGAGTTATTTGTATATCCTAGATATTAGACCTCTATCTGAAGAGTAACTGGCAAAAATTTTCTCCCACTCTGTAGGCTCTCTGTTGAGGTTCTTGATAGTTTCCTTTGCTATGCAGAAGCTCTTCAGTTTAATGCAATCCCATGTATTGATCTTCCTTTGAGCTGCTTGTGCTTTTGGGGTCTTATTGAGAAAGTTTTTACCTGTGCCTATGTGTTCAAGTATTGGTCCTATGCCCTCTTCAAGTAGCTGCAATGTCTCTGCTCTGACTTCCAGGTCCTTGATCCACCTTGAATTGACTCTTGTGCAGGGTGAGAAAGTGGGGTTTATTTCCATTTTCCTGCATATGGTTAACCAGTTTTGCCAACACCATTTGTTAAAGAGGCTATCTTTTTTCCAGTGTATACTTTTGGCTCCTTTGTCAAAAATCAGTTGGCTGTAAGTCTGTGGGTCTGTTTCTGAGTCTTCTATTCTGCTCCATTGGTCTATGTGTCTGTTTTTGTGCCAATACCATGCTGTTTTTATTACTGTGGCTTTGTAGTAGAGTTTAAAGTCAGGTATTGTGATGCCTCCTGCATGATTTTTATTGCTAAGAACTACTTTGGTAGATCACCTAAGTTCAGTCAGAATGGCAATCATAAAAAAACACGAACAACAACACCTGCTGGCGAGGGTGTGGAGAAGTGGGAACCCTAATACATTGTTGGTGGGATTGCAAACTTGTGCAACCACTGTGGAAAACAGTATGGAGGATCCTCAGATGAATGAATGTGAACCTACCATATAACCCAGCAATACCACTACTGGGTATATACCCAACAGAATGGAAACCAAATTATCAGAACGATGCATGTGTATCTATGTTTATAGCAGCTCAATTCACAATAGCCAAACTATGGAAGCAGCCAAGATGTCCAACCACAGATGAATGGATTACAAAACTATGGGATATGTACACAATGGAATTTTACTCAGCCATAAAGAA
>PVLC010031922.1:0-18495 GCA_004027655.1 Graphiurus murinus | reverse complement strand
GTAATCCCAGCATTCGGGAGGCTGAGACCGGAGGATCCGGGTTCGCGGCCAGCCTCAGCTACCTAGTGAGGCACTCTGCAACTTAGTGAGACTCGGTTTCAAAATAAAGAATAAAAAATAGGGCTGGGGGTATAGCTCGGAGGTAGAATGCCCCTGAGTTCAATCCCCAGTACCGCAAAAAAAAAAAAAAAAAAAAAGGAGAACCGGACATGGTGGCACACACTTGTAATTTCAGTACTTGGGAGGCTAGGACATGAGGATTGCAAGTTTAAGGACAGTAGTGAGACTCTCACCAACCTAGTAATACCTCACTTCAAAATTAAAAAAAAAAAAAAGGCCAGGTATAGTGGTGCATACTTGTAATCCCAGTACTTGGGAGGCTGAGACAGGAGGATCACAGGTTTGCAGCCAGCCTCAGCAACTTAGTAAGGTCTGCTGCAACTTAGTGAGACCCTGTTTCAAAATAAAAGAATAAGCCAGGCATGGTGGCACACACTTGTAATCCCAGTGCTTGGGAGGCTGAGATAGGAGGATCACAGGTTTGAGGACAGCCTCAGCAAGTAGTGAGACTCTCAACAACTTAGTGAGACCTTGTTTCTAAATATGAAATAAAATTGGGCTGGGGGTGTAGCTCGAAGGTAGAATACCTCTGGGTTCAATCCCCTGTACCACACACACACAAAAAATAAATAAAAGAATAAAATCAGGCTAAGGGTATAGCTCAGAAGTATAATGCCCCTGGGTTCCATCCCCAGTACCACAACAAAGGGGGGGAGAGCCAGCATGGTGGTGCATGTCTAATCCCAGTACTTGAGAGCCTGAGATGAAGGATTGCAGGTTCGCAGGCAGCCTCTGCAACTTAGTGATGCTTTTAGCAATTTATCAAGACCCTGTTTCCAAATAAATATAGGGCTGGGAGGTAGCTTGGAGGTAGAATGCCCCTGAATTCAATCCTTAGCACTACAAAAAAAAAAAAAAAAGGCAGGGGAAGCTGGGTGCGGTGGCTCACACCTATAATCCTAGTATGTAAGAGGCTGAGATGGGAAGATCAAAGGTTTGAGGCCAGCCAGCAATTTAGTGAAATCCCATTTTAAAGAAAAGGTAAAAATAAAAAGGGCTGGGCGTGGTGGCGCACACTTGTAATCCCAGCATTTGAGAGGCTGAGACTGGAGGATCTAGGTTCATGGCCAGCCTCAGCTACTTAGTGAGGCCCTCCATAACTTAGTGAGACCCTGTTTCAAACTAAAGAATAAAAAATAGGGCTGGGGGTATAGCTTGGAGGAGAATGCCTCTGGGTTCAATCCCCAGTTCTGCAAAAAAATTTTTTAAAAAATACTTATCCCAAGCCGGGCGTGGTGGCGCACGCTTGTAATCCCAACATTCGGGAGGCTGAGACCGGAGGATCTGGGTTCGCAGCCAGCCTCAGCTACCTAGTGAGGCCCTCTGCAACTTAGTGAGACTCGGTTTCAAAATAAAGAATAAAAAATAGGGCTGGGGGTATAGAATGCCCCTGGGTTCAATCCCCAGTACCGCAAAAAAAAAAAAAAAACTTATTCCACTGTTCTCCTCTGTCTCAGGTGGCTGAAGGTGTCTCTCTTTTGCTGTCTGTCCTTCGGGATCCCGCCCTCCAGAAGTCATCCAAGGCTTGGTACTTGCTGCGTGTCCAGGCCCTGCAACTGCTGGCCACCTACCTTAGCCTCTCATCCAACAGCCTCTCAGATGCCATGCGAGAGCAGCTCTGGGCCCAAGGTGAAAGAGTAGGGCAGATGGCCACTCTTGGATGGTGGGCATGGTTGTCTGCTACCAGCTCTTCTCAGCCCTTGTCTCCTCTGCTGTCCCAATGATGTGGAACAGCCTACATAGGACCTGCACAAAATAGGCCTGGAATAGCAAGTGGGTTTCACTTCATCTGCTTCCTGAGATCAATTAAGTAACAATTGCTTGGAATACTAGCAAGAATTCTGGAAAGAATACTGGAAAGAATTCTGAGACCCCATGGGAACTCAGAGTTCTATGATTGACTAGTTCTGTTTGCATCAGGTGCAGGAGGAAAAGAACAGCAGCATGCTTTGCATTTGCTATCTTAGTTGAGGGTGACAGAAGCACTGGCTACATCGCTTTTCTTCTTTCTCCACTCACCTACCACAGGTTGGCAGACACCTGAGACAGCACTCATAGACTCCCATAAGCTCCTCCGAAGCATCATCCTCCTGCTGATGGGCAGTGATGTGCTTTCCATTCAAAAAGCACCCGTGGAGACACCGTTTCTGGACTATGGTGGGTCTGAGGAGGAGAGCAGGGCCCTGCAGGAATGGACCGGCAGTTGGTGGGGCTGGCAGTTTTATCTCCAGAGGATGGGGACTATGTCCTGGTGATGACGTCTTGTCTCTCTTCGCTGCAGGTGAAAATCTGGTACAGAAATGGCAGGTTCTTACAGAGGTGCTAAGCTGCTCAGAGAAGCTGGTCTGCCGTCTGGGCCGCCTCGGGAGTGTGGGTGAAGCCAAGGCCTTTTGCTTAGAGGCCCTGAAACTTACAACGAAGCTGCAGCTCCCTCGCCAGTGAGTGCAGGGCCTGAGAGGATGCCAATTCTAGTCCTTGAGAGCCATGTTCTCTGGACCATGAATTCCCAAACTGTTCCAGAAATTACATGTTACATTTAGAGGGGTTGGTGGAGGAAGACATTCCATGGCTAAGTGGGAAATGCTGAGTTAATCAAGGTTAGATTTTTTTTTTTTTTTTTTTTTGCAGTACTGGGGATTGAACCCAGGGGCATTCTACCTCTGAGCCACACCCCTAGCCCTATTTTTTTTTTATTCTTTATTTTGAAACCGGGTCGCACTAAGTTGCGGAGTGCCTCACTCGGTAGCTGAGGCTGGCCCCGAACTCGGATCCTCCGATCTCAGCCTCCCGAATGCTGGGATTACAAGCGTGCGCCACCACGCCCGGCTTAAGGTTAGATGTTTTTATTTCCTACAGAACCCTACATGTCCATCAGTATGTTAATATGTCTTGTAAATCTCCATAGGAGATCTAGTATATTGCGTTTTCCTAAAGTTTATTTGCCCATGGGATCCTTTTCTTGAGGAATGCAGTTGGGAAGTCCTGTCCTAATACACAAGGATGAGTGAGAATGAAAGAGAAGTATAGAGGGTCTCCCCCTCCCCCTAGAGCTTTTGGAGGCAGGGAAAGACTTATGCCCTGCATGGGAAAAGGAGAGAGACTCTCCAGGAAACCAAGGCTTCCACTGATTGGTTTTCACCTTCTCTCCCAACAAGGTGTGCCCTGTTCTTGGTGCTGAAGGGTGAGCTGGAGCTGGCTCGAAGTGACATTGACCTCTGTCAGTCAGACCTGCAGCAGGTCCTGTTCCTGCTCGAGTCTTGCACAGGTGAGCAACCATGCCTCACTGCCTGTAGGCGGTAACACAACGTGCTACGACAAGCCCCCTTGTATAAAGGTTTGGTTCTCTTCTAAATGAAACTGACAGGCTCCTCCAGATAGCCTGTCTAGGACCAACCTTCCTTGTTCTGAGTTTCAGCACTTCCCAGTATATTTTGGCTTTTTTTGTGTGTATGGTACTGGGGATTGAACCCAGGAGCATTCTACCTGTGAGCTATAACCCCAGCCCTATTTTTTATTCTTTTTTTTTTTTTTTTTTTTGCGGCACTGGGGGTTGAACTCAGGGGCATTCTACCTCCGAGCTATACCCCCAGCCCTATTTTTTTTATTATTTATTTTGAAACCGGGTCTCACTAAGTTGCAGAGTGCCTCACTCGGTAGCTGAGGCTGGCCGCGAACCCGGATCCTCCGGTCTCAGCCTCCCGAATGCTGGGATTACAAGCGTGCGCCACCACGCCTGGCTATTTTTTATTCTTTATTTTGAAACAGTCTCACTAAGTTGCGGAGTGCCTCACTAGGTAGCTGAGGCTGTCCTCGAACCCAGATCCTCTGGTCTCAGCCTCCCAAATGCTGGGATTACAAGCATGCACCACCATGCCCGGCTAGAGGTTCACATCTTAATCCTATTCTACTGCTCTGTGATCCTGGCCCCAAAATTTCTTATTTTACAAATTTAAAAAAAAAAAAAAAGCCTTGTGCGGCAGCGCATGGGAAGCTGAGATTGGAGGATCACAGGTTCGAGGACAGTCTCGGCAAGTAATGAGACTCATCAACCTAGTGAGACCCTGTTTCCAAATAAGAAATAAAATCGGGCTGGGGATATAGCTTGAAGGTAGAACGCCTCTGGGTTCCACCCCCAGTACAACAAAAATAATAATAATAATAAACTGCTCCCACCTGACTATACAGGATTCTGTGTGGGACAAATACTAGAGGTAAAAATGGTTGATGATACTAGAGGTAAAAATTGTAAACAGCGGTGTTCTCCTATAATCCCAGCTATTCAGATACCGGAGGCAAAAGAACTGCAGTTTGAGACTAGCCTGGGGAACTTAGCAAGTCCCAGTCTCAAGTGGTAGAACCACTCCTAAATATTTAATCCCCAGTACCGCAGGGAGGGGGATTTGTATAGAAAAAATGTACTATAAATGGTTTGGGGGTTTTTTGGGGATTTTTTTTGCGGCATTGAGGATTGAACCCAGGGATATTCTACTTCCAAGCTACATCTCCAGGCCCTTTTTTTTTTTTTTTTTTTTTTTTTTTTTTTTTTTTTTTTTTTTTTTTTTTTTTTTTTTTTTTTTTTTTTTTGCGGTACTGGGGATTGAACTCGGGCATTCTACCTCCGAGCTATACCCCCAGCCCTATTTTTTATTCTTTATTTTGAAACCGAGTCTCACTAAGTTGCGGAGTGCCTCACTAGGTAGCTGAGGCTGGCCGTGAACCCGGATCCTCCGGTCTCAGCCTCCCAAATGCTGGGATTACAAGCGTGTGCCACCAAGCCCGGCTTCCCAGGCCCTTCTTTTTTTTTTTTTTTTTTTTTTTTTTTTTTTTTTTGTGGTACTGGGGATTGAACTTAGGGGCATTCTACCTCCGAGCTACACTCCCAGCCCTATTTTTTATTCTTTATTTTGAAACCGGGTCTCACTAAGTTGTGGAGTGCCTCACTAGGTAGCTGAGGCTGGCCGCGAACCCAGATCCTCCCGTCTCAGCCTCCCAAGTGCTGGGATTACAAGCGTGCGCCACCACGCCCACCTTTCCCAGGCCCATTTTTTATTCTTTGTTTGAAACAGGGTCTCACTAAGTTGTGGAGGGCTAATACAATGTTTTGAGTCAAGCATAGTGGCACACACCTGTAATCCCAGTATTGGGGAGGCTGAGACAGGATCGCGGATTTGAGGCCAGCCTTAGCAAGTAACGAGGCTCTCATCAACCTAGAGAGACCCCATTTCCAAATAAGAAATAAAATTATGGATAGTCTCAGCAATTTAGGGAGGCCCTCGGCAAGCCTCTGTTTCAAAATAAAAAATAATTGGGAGGCTGAGACAGGAGAACCTCAGGTTAGTGGCCAGCCTCAGCAACTTGTGAGGCCCTCTGCAACTTAGTGAGACCCTGTTTCAAAATAAAGACTAAAAGCCAGGCATGGTGGCGCATGCTTGTAATCCCAGCATTTGGGAGGCTGAGACTGGAGGATCCGGGTTCGCGGCCAGCCTCAGCTACCTAGTGAGGCACGCCGCAACTTAGTGAGACCCTGTTTCAAAATAAAGAATAAAAAATAGGGCTGGGGGTGTAGCGCGGAGGTAGAATGCCCCTGAGTTCAATCCCCAGTACTGCAAAAAAAAAAAAAAAAAACAAAATAAAGACTAAAAAATAGGGCTGGAGGTGGAGCTCGGATGTAGAATGCCCCTGGGTTCCATCCCCAGTACTGCAAAAACAGAAAATAGAAATAAAAAATAAAGCTGGGGGTGGAGCTCAAAGGTAGAACACTCCTGGGTTCAGTCTCTAGTACAAAAGAAAAAAAAAAAGTGGATCTCTTGGTGCCAGACTGTTCTTCTGAACTATGCAGTCCTCTGAGCTGCAGGTTGTGTGGAGTGTTGATCAGTTGTTGGATGGGAAGAAAACATTAGGAATTTTCTTTAAAAACAAGTTCCACCGGGAGGCAGGCGTGATGGCGCACACTTGTAGTCCCAGTATTGGGGAGGCTGAGACCAGAGGATCCGAGTTCACGGCCAGCCTCAGCTACTTAGTGAGGCTCTCTGCAACTTAGTGAGACCTTGTTTCAAAATAAAGAATAAAAAAAAATAGGACTAGGGATGTAGCTGGGAGGTAGAAAGCCCCTGGGTTCAATCCCCAGTACTGAAAAAAAAAAAAAAAAAGAGTTTCACCGGGCATGGGGGCACACGCTTGTAATCCCAGTACTTGGGAGGCGGAGACAGGAGGATCATAGATGCAAGACCAGCCTCAGCAACTCAGTGAGGCCATCTGCAATTTAGTGAGACCCTGTTTCCAAATAAAAGAATAAAATAGGTCTGGGGGTAGAGCTCTGAGGTAGAATGCCCCTGGGTTCCATCCCCAGTACCATCAAAAATAAATAAATAAAGGTATACAATATTACATGTGAGTAATTTTTTTTTTTTTTTCGGTACTGGGGATTGAACTCAGGGGCATTCTACCTCTGAGCTATACCCCCAGCCCTATTTTTTATTCTTTATTTTGAAACAGGGTCTCACTAAGTTGCAGAGTGCCTCACTAGGTAGCTGAGGCTGTTCGCGAACCCGGATCCTCCGGGTTCAGCCTCCCAAATGCTGGGATTACAAGTGTGCGCCACCACGCCCGGCTCAAGTGAGTAATTTCTAAGTAAAGGATATATATATTTATTCAGGGGCTGGGCCTTGAGGTCACACAGAAAGTGCTGATAGCATTTCTCCTAGTGTTGTAATTCTTGTTCTGCTCTCTCCCTAGAGTTTGGTGGGCTGGCCCAGCGCCCAGACTCTGTGAAGAAGGTCCACCTGCAGAAGGGGAAGCAGCAGGCCCGGGTTCCCTGTCCCTTGCAGCTCCCGGAGGAGGAGCCCTTCCTAAGAGGCCCTGCTCTAGAGCTCGTGGCCACTGTAGCCAAAGAGCCTGGCCCCATCGAACCTTCTACAAACTCTTCCCCGGTCCTGAAAACCAAGCCCCAGCCCAGCCCTGACTTCCTTTCCCATTCACCCACCTGTGACTGCTCACTCTGTGCCAGCCCTGTCCTCTCAGCAGTCTGTCTGCGCTGGGTGTTGGTCACAGCAGGAGTGAAGCTGGCCCTAGGCCTTCAGGCTCAGGGGCTGGATCTGCTGCAGGTTGTGCTGAAGGGTTGCCCTGCAGCTGCCAAGCGCTTTACACAAACACTCCAAGCTTCCCTAAATCGCAAAGCTCCCCCTTCTTCTGTCCCAACCCTCTTAGATGAGATCTTGGCTCAGGCACACACACAGCTGGCACTAGAGGGCTTGAGCCAGCCATCAAACAAGAGCCTGGGGAAGGTCCTAGAGTTGGGGCTAAAGTTCACAGCAGCGCGGCTACACTACCTGGAGCCCTGGCAAGCCAGCCTGCTCTTGATCCAGGCTCTTGCAAAGCTAGCTAGCTTCTGCTGCTCTACTACCCACCTTTTTGCTAGCTCCTGGGGCTGGCAGCCACCATTAATAGAAAGCACTCCAGGATCAGAGCCTTCTAAGACTCGGAGCGAAAATTGTTCTGAACGAGAACGCCAGAAGGTGGCCTATGCTCCCCCACGCCCCCATAATACCTCTCAGAAAGGTCTAGAAGGTGGAGGACCACCCTGTACACCTAAACCCCCAGGCAGGATCAGGCCAGCTGGCCCTCGTGTCCCCTTCACCGTGTTTGAAGAAGTCTACCCTACAAAGAACAAGAATGAAGTTCCCCGTGCCCCCAGGGTGCATCACAGGGTCCAGACGAGACTCAAGGTATGGCCAGGTGGTGTTAGTGGGGAATGGGGGTGCTGGAAGAGAGGATTCTGCAGAGTAGGGTCCCTATGGAATAGTTCCCCGGGGTCTAGTGGAACCTTGATTTCCTGCTGTCTACAGGACACCTACATCTTTTTTTGCAATGCTGGGGATTGAACCCAGGGGAATTCTATCTCCGAGCTACACTCTCAGACCTATTTTTTATTCTTTATTTTGAAACCGGGTCTCACTAAGTTGCGGAGTGCCTCACTAGGTAGCTGAGGCTGGCCATGAACCTGGATCCTCTGGTCTCAGCCTCCCAAATGCTGGGATTACAAACGTGTGCCACCACGCCCGGCTTTTATTCTTTATTTTGAAACAGGGTCTCACTAAGTTGCAGAGGGCCTCACTAGGTAGCTGAGGCTGGCCTCGAACCCGGATCCTCCGGTCTCAGCCTCCAAAATGCCCCACCACGCCCAGCTCTAACTCTGCTTCCTTTCCCTTTTTTTTTTTTTTTTTTTTTTTAGCTTTTTTATTTTTGTGGTACTGAGGATTGAACCCAGGGGCATTCTACCTCCAAGCTACATCCCCCCACAGTAACTTTTTTTTTTTTTTGCATGCTGCCACCACACCCGGCTCCCCTTTTCTTTTTTTGAATGTGTGTGTGTGTGTGTGTGTGTGTGTGTGTGTGTGTGTGTTACTGAGAATTGAACCTAGGTGCATTCTACCTTTAAGCTACACTCCCATCCCAGCCCTTCATTTTCCTTGTTTTTGTTTTGAAACAGGTCTCACTAGGTTGCTTGAGACTCCCTACACTGATGAGGATTGCCTTGAACCTGCAATCTTGTGTCTCAGTCTCCCAAGTATTGGGATTACAGGCAGGCATGCATAACCACGATGGGCTAGTTCCTTTCCCTTCTCATCCTTCCTCTTCCTGTTCCCTTACCTCCTTCCTTTTACACTGGGTGTCACTGACTGTATTAGGAGTAGCCAGTGCTAGCTGGGCGTGGTGGCGCACGCTTGTAATCCCAGTACTTGGAAGGCTGAGACAGGAGGATCTGGGTTCGCAGCCAGCCTCAGCTACTTAGTGAGGCCCTCTACAATTTAGTGAGACCCTGTTTCAAAATAAAGAATGAGCCAGGCGTGGTGGCGCACGCTTGTAATCCCAGCATTTGGGAGGCTGAGACCGGAGGACCAGGGTTAGTGGCCAGCCTCAGCTACCTAGTGAGGCACTCCGCAATTTAGTGAGACTTGGTTTCAAAAATAAAGAATAAAAAATAGGGCTGGGGGTATATCTCAGAGGTAGAATGCCCCTGAGTTCAATCCCCAGTACCGCAAAAAAAATAAATAAATAAAGTAAATAAATAAATAAAGAATGAAAATTGGGCTGGGGGTGTAACTCGGAGGTAGAATGCCCCTGGTTTCCACCCCCAGTACCACAAAAAAAAAACAAAAACAAAGGAGTGGCCAGTGTTAACTGGGCACCATGATGCATGCTTTTTTTTTTTTTTTTTTTTGCAGTACTGGGGATTGAACTCGGGCATTCTCCCTCCGAGCTATACCTTTTATTCTTTATTTTGAAACAGGGTCTCACTAAGTTGCGGAGGGCCTAACTAGGTAGCTGAAGCGAACCTGAATCCTCCAGTCTCAGCCTCCCAAATGCTGGGATTACAAACATGCGCCACCACGCCCGGCTTGATGCATGCTTTATAATCTCAGTACTTGGGAGGTTGAGACAGCAGGATCACAAGTTCAAGACCAGCCTTGGCAACTTAGTGAGGCCCTGTTTCAGAATAAAAAGGGCTTGGATTGTAGCTCCATGGTAGAACCCCCTGGGTTCAATCCCCAGTACCACACACACAAAAGGAAAAGGAAAGGAGTGGCAGGTGTAACATCGGGTGTTAATCTTGGGAGGGCCTCTGTGATGGTGCCTGCTGGTATCTCCACAGCGCCACCTGCTGTTGGAAAGTGTCATTGAAAGCTCCTTGGCTCTTCTCCCTTTCTTCTGATCCCAGGTGACCTTCAGTGATGACAGTGATTTAGAAGACCCTGTCTCAGCTGAAGCACAACTTGTAGAAGAACCTAAGAGACGAGGCACTGCGGGCCGAGGCCGGGGCCGGGGCCGGGCTAGGAAGGGCCTGAGCTTGAAGACGAATGCAGAGGTTGTCCCAGGTAGTGCCCCTGGGAATCCCAGCTTGAGCAATAGAAGTCGGAGAACGAAGAGTGTGGCATCAAGACATTGTGAACAGCAGGATCCCCAGACAGCCCTTTGTGGCCAGGACAGGTTGGGCCCTGAGGTCATGAGGACCATCCCTGAGGAGGAGCTGGCTGACAACCGGATAGAAATGAGCTTTGAGATCCTCCGGGGCTCTGATGGGGAAGATTCAGCCTCAGGTACAGTGACAAGGATGGGAAGTAGAAAGTACGTGTTTTGGAGCTGGGCATGGTAGCATGTGTTTGTAATCCCAGCACTTGGGAAGCTGACACAGGAAGATCACAGGTTCACAACCAGCCTTAGCTACTTAGTGAGGTCCTCCACAATTTAGTGAGACCTTGTTTCAAAATAAAGAATAAAAAATAGGACTGGGGGTGTAGCTCCGAGATAAAATGTCCCTGGGTTCAATCCCTAGTTCTGCAAAAAAAATAAAAATAAAGTGCATGTTTTGGGAGTGTACGTGAAGCCAGAGCTAAAGAAGTAACTGGTGCCACAGAGCACGGTGGCACATGCCTGTAATCCTAGTACTTGGAAGGCTGAGGCAGGACGCTGTAGGTTTGAGGACAGCCTAGCAACTTAGCCAGACCCTAGCAATTTGGTGAGACCCTGTTTCAAAATAAAAAAAAAATAAAAAGAAGCTGGGCATGGTGGCACACACTTGTAATACCAGTACTTGGGAGACTGAGACAGGAGGATCACAGGTTTAAAGTCAGTCTCTGCAATTTAGTGAGGCCCTCTAAAACTTAGTGAGACTGTTTGAAAATAAATAAAATCGGGTTGGGAGTATAACCTGGAGGTAGATTGCCTCTGGGTTCCATCTCCACTACCAAAAAGTAAAATAAAAAGGGCCAGGGTTGTAGTTTGGAGGTAGAATGCTCCTGGGTTTCATCTCTAGTACTATAAAATGAGAGAGAAAGAAAGAATGAATTAGTGCCAAGAGAGTCCCAGTACAAGAGCTCTTTTGCTAGCCCTGAGGGGCTGGACTATAGAAGAAGGGAAGGGGCACGGCAAGAGAAGAGAGCTCCATGAAAGAATCATGCTCTTTCCCCAGGTGAGAAGGCACCAGCTCCAGGTCCTGATCCATCCATAGGAGAATGTGAGGTGTTGAGACGGGATTCCAGCAAGATGGTACTGCCCATCCCAGGCCCAGACAAGGAGAGTGGCAGGGACCTAGGTCCTTGGCTTCAGCTCCCCTCATCCTCTGAAGCCATTGGTAAGTGTACTGAGAACTGAGATTTGGTCACCTGGAGTGAGCTGAGCCTCTAGGTCCCTTGATCCCTATGTCTTTCCATTCTGTCTGTGGTTCTGGCTTTGGATCCCCACCTGGATCTGGTTGTCTGTGAATCTGTTGAATCTTAGCACTCTGAAATAACCTTTCTTTTTCTCTTTCTTTCTTTCTTTCTTTATTTATTTTTGCGGTACTGGGGATTGAACTCAGGGGCATTCTACCTCCGAGATATACCCTCAGCCCAATTTTTTATTCTTTATTTTGAAACCGAGTCTCACTAAGTTGCGGAGTGCCTCACTAGGTAGCTGAGGCTGGCCGCGAACCCGGATCCTCCGGTCTCAGCCTCCCGAATGCTGGGATTACAAGCGTGCGCCACCACGCCCGGCTCCTTATTTATTTTTTGCAGTATTAGAGATTAAGCCCAGGGGCATTCTACCTCCAGGCTATGCCCCCAGTCCTTTTTTTAATTTTATTTTATTTTATTTTATTTTTTTATTTTTTGTGGCTCTAGGGATTGAACTCAGGGGCATTCTACCTCCGAGCTATACCCCCAGCCCTATTTTTTTCTTTATTTTGAAACAGGGTCTCACTAAGTTGTGGAGGACCTCACTATGTAGCTGAGACTGGCCGCGAACCCTGATCCTCTGGTCTCAGCCTCCCAAATGCTGATTACAAGCGTGTGCCACCACGCTGGGCTAGCTGCTATTTTCTATGTGGGAGATGAGACAGGGACTTCTCAGAAGGTCCCATCAACTAGGAAATAGAGAAAAGCTAATCTTATCAAATAGGACTAGGGCTTCATCTTTAGCAAGTGTCTCAACTTTCCTCTAGGTCTTTCTACCCTGGATTCCATCTGTGACTTACTGAGTGTTGCTTTCCGTGGAGTCAGTCACTGCCCTCCTAGTGGGCTCTATGCCCACCTCTGCCGCTTCCTGGCCTTGTGCCTGGGCCACCGGGATCCCTATGCCACCGCCTTCCTTGTGGCCGAGTCTGTCGCCATCACCTGTCGCCACCAGCTGCTCACTCACCTTCACAGACAGCTCAGGTGGGTGCTCGCCATCACAGGGCTCGTGCTGGGCAGACTGTGGGGAGGGCCCAGTCTTTGAAAGAGGGAGATTCACCCCTCCTTGTTTTCTCTGCAGCAAGGCCCAGAAGCACCAAGGATCACCTGAACTGGCAGACCAGCTGCAGGGGTTGAACCTCCAGGAGAGGCCTGGCGATGTCCCCCTGGCCTGTATCCAGCGCCTCTTTTCCTTCAGGGCTTCAGAATCTGACCACTTCCTTCAGCCCGAGAAGGAGAGTTTCCAGGAGCGCCTGGCTCTGATCCCCAGTGGTATGGTGGCAGGCTTCTGGCGGGTCTTCTGTCTTCTTATCATCTTCTTGCTGAGGTGGGAGGAGTTTAAGGCATTGGTCAGTTTATAGACTTGCCTTCCTTACGTCTTTCGTTTTCATCTGCCAGCCATTTGTTTCTCTCACCAGATAGACATACCTGAATCAGAAAGCCTGGTAACCTCAACTTTGAGTTAGTAGCAAATTTAGTCTTTCTTCACGTGTGAGCTTGGTTGTCTGTGGTCTTTCTACACTTACATAAAATATGCTGACAGATGATTTGAGTGCCTTACTCTGTGGGCGGCCTTTGTTAGTTGCTTTGGGACACAGAGAAGTATAAGCTCGCTGTCTCTAGGGAATTAGAACACCTTGAACTCCAATGACCAGGGAAGACTTCCTGGAGGTGTCTTGAGTGATGGGTAGGTACACTGCATGCAGAAGAGAAGGACAGGAATTCCTCCTAACCACTGACATGACGAGTGTGTCTTGTGTGTCAGGGGTGACTGTCTGTGTGTTGGCCCTGGCCACCCTCCAGCCTGGAACCGTGGGCAACACCCTCCTGCTGACCCGACTGGAAAAGGACAGTCCCCCAGTCACTGTGCAGATCCCTACTGCCCAGAGCAAGGTAGGACTCCTGGGCCAAGGGGCAACCTGGGGCTGGGGTGGCCTTCTGGTCAAGCTGCTCACGTCCTGTGGCTGGGGATAGGGAGATGGATCTTGCAACCCCATTGCCCACAGTTCTCGCTGAGTATGGCCTTGAGAGAGTTTGATGCCATCCAGAAGGACCAGAAAGAGAACAGCAGCTGTACTGACAAGCGAGCATGGTGGATGGGGCGGCTGGCACTGGACCGCAGGATGGAGGTGTGTGCTCCCAGGGTGGGTGGTCATGCCCCAGGAATAACCCAGGGGGTGCCAATGGCTTCCTCAGCAGAAGTCAGTGCTGAGCTATTTCAAGTCCTTTCATATGTCACTTTATTTATTTATTTATTTATTTATTTGCAGTACTGGGGATGGAACCCGGGGGCATTCTACCTCCTAGCTACAGCCCCAGCCCTGTTTTTTATTCTTTATTTTGAAACATGGTCTCACCAAGTTGCGGAGGGCCTCACTAAGCAACTGAGGCTGTCCTCGAACCCGGATCCTCCAGTCTCAGTCTCCCAAATGCTGGGATTACAAGCCTGTGCCACTACACCCAGCTTCATATGTCACTTTAAATAAAGCTCCAGACTTGTAGGGAAATGGCAATGGAGTGTTTAAAGATACACAGTAGCTGGGTGTGGTGGTACACACTTGTAATCCCAGTACTTGGGAGGCTGAGACAGGAGGATCGCAGGTTCACAGCCAGCCTCGGCAACTTAGCAAGGCTCTCAGCAACCTGGTAAGACCCTGTTTCCAAATATGAAATAAAATCAGGCTAGGGGTGTAGCTTGGAGATAGAATGTCTCTGGGTTCAATCCCTAGTACCAAAAATATAAAGATACACGGTGGGTCTCAGTGTGTCACACCTGTAATCTCAGCACTTGGGAGGTTGAGACAGGAGGCCAGCACATGGCAATTTAGATCATGTTTGAAGAATAATAAACAAAAATAAAAATGAGAAATTTTAAAAAGGGCTGAGGATGTAGCTCAGAGGTGGAATGCCCCTGGATTCAATCCCTAATACCGTAAGAAAAAATATACACAATAGACAAAGGATTTAAGCCCAAATTTCAGCTTCTTAGCAGTGGCTTTTAGTGCACACCATTTCATATTTATTACAACATAGTGATATATAAGCGTCTTTACTCTCCCAAATCTAAAAATAAGAAAAAAGTATGACTTTTGCCTTTTATAACTGGCAGAAAGATAGTAAGATAAACACTTTGGAAAACCACTTTCCTCATCTCTGAAATGTTAGTGTCTGTGTGGAAAGAAACCCAGCTTCTTCTCTGAGGGCTCTTCCTTGCTCCCAGGATCTCATCACTTCCCTAGAGAAGCACGTGCTGGGCTGCTGGAAAGGGCTGCTGCTGCCATCCAGTGAGGAGCCAGGCCCTGCCCAGGAGGCCTCCCGCCTACAAGAGTTGCTGCAAGAATGTGGCTGGAAATATCCTGACCCCACTCTTCTGAAAGTGAGTTCAAAAAAACAGGGAAGGGAAGCCACCAGACTTAATTCTGTCCCACCAGCCACGGTGAGTGGAGATGGGAGCAACTGTGCCTACTAACCACTGTTTCTCTGCAGGTCATCCTTTGTGGTGCCAACACCCTCACTACCCAGGATGTCCAAGCCCTAGCCTTTGGGCTGTGCCCCACCCAGCCAGAGCGAGCCCAGGAGCTCCTGAATGCAGCAGTAGGACGTCTAAAGGGTCATATAGCACCAAGCAATGGGCACCTTATCTTGGTGCTGGACAAGGTAAGGAGCCAGGGCCAAGGGGCTTTATCTAATGGTCACCTGTTCACCCCTGGGCCCCTTGGACTCCTGCTTACCTGGCTGGAGACAGTAACCTCAGGATATTGTTTGCCCAGGACCTGCAGAAGTTGCCATGGGAAAGCACACCCAGCCTCCGAGCACTGCCTGTCACTCGGCTGCCCTCCTTCCACTTCCTACTCAGCTACTCCATCATCAGAGAGGTGGAGTTCAATGTGTGGGATCAGGGGATGTGATTGGGGGAGACCTGAAGAAGCAGGGGCAGAGGGGCCTGGGAAGACAGGAGAGGGTCTCAGGAATGCATCAAATATGAAAAGGGCTGGAGTTTGCTGGAGATTGGACCCTCTGTGAGACCAGGGTCCTAACCACCAGTGTCTCCTTGTCAGGCTGGGGCCTCACCGGTGCTGAGCCAAGGGGTGGATCGGCGAAATACCTTCTATGTCCTGAACCCTCACAATAACTTGTCAAGTACAGAGGAACAATTTCGAGCCACTTTTAGCAGGTCAGGGGGTGAGGGCACAAAGAGGGTGGGGAATGGTAGAGGTGACATATAGGGCAATATGCCTTTTCTCCAGAATCAATTGTTGCAGCCCACCTGTCTACTGTTCCCTCTGCCACCTGGCCCCTTCTGTGCAGTTCCCTATTCTACTCCTGTCTTTTCCCTGCAGTGAAGCTGGCTGGAGAGGAGTAGTCGGGGAGGTGCCAAGCCCTGAACAAGTGCAGGCAGCCCTGACAGAGCAAGACTTATATATGTGAGTGCTTAGGGCAGGGAGGGAGGGGTGGAGAAAATCCCGAGGATGGTCTCACCATGAGTTGCTTTGGCACTTTATTTTAGAGCCTTGAATTCATGAGCAGAGGCCTGGTACTGCTAGGGTGATGCTTATCTCACTTCCTTTCTGCTTAGCTATGCAGGGCACGGGGCTGGTGCCCGCTTCCTCGATGGGCAGGCCATCCTGCGGCTGAGCTGCCGGGCAGTGGCCCTGCTGTTTGGCTGCAGCAGTGCAGCCCTGGCTGTGCATGGAAACCTGGAGGGAGCTGGGATCGTGCTCAAGTACATCATGGCTGGCTGGTGAGGCCCGAGGGGTGACACCTGTCCTAAGGCATTGCTGCTGTTCACCCCAAGTTCTTTCCCACATCTGAGCCCTGAAATACAAAAATCCTACTTCCCTGGCATGCCTGGGCCTTTACCCCGTTGCCCCTTGTGTCCTTCTCCTAGAACTAAGGGCCAAATAGTTCTTTGTTGCTTCAATCCTCTCTGCTCACTCATCCCACCACTACTAATCATATTTTCCAATGTATTCTGTTATAGAGCCCTTACTTTGTATTTCTTCCTTCTCTTTTCCCAGCCCCTTTTTTCTGGGTAATCTCTGGGACGTGACTGACCGTGACATTGATCGCTACATGGAGGCTCTGCTACAGGGCTGGCTTGGAGCAGGCCCAGGGGCCCCTCTTCTCTACTATGTCAACCAGGCTCGCCAGGCTCCCCGACTCAAGTATCTTATTGGAGCTGCACCTATAGCCTATGGCTTGCCTGTCTCCTTGCAGTAACACCTTGAAGCTGTCTTACTGGTGGTAGAAACTATGTGACTGTTCTACCTCCAAACTTATATCTAATTCTTAGTGATTTTCCCCAGTGTTTTTATAAAACAGTTCCTTTAAATTTAACTTAATAAAGACATTTTACTTAAACCCTGTCTTGTGTAGTTTGTCTGAAAACCATCTAAAGACAAGACACCTTTCCCCTTCCTCTGTGGGTACTATAAGCAGATGGAAACAGCTTGCAGGGGTTCAGGGTTTTTGTTTTTGGTGGTGGTAGTGGAGATTAAACCCATGCTAGGCTCCTCTACCACTGAGCTAGAAACACAACCCTTTTTTGTGTATGTGTGTGCTACTATGAATTGAACCCAGAGGCATTCTACCTCTGAGATACACCCTTAGCCCTTTTTATTTTTTTTGTTTTGAAATGGTCTTGCTAGATTGCTGAGAGTCTTAAGTTGCTGAGGCTGGTCTCAAACTTGTTTTGTTTTGTTTTGTTTTGTTTTTTGCAGTACTGGGGATTGAACTCAGAGGCATTCTACCTCCGAGCTATACCCCCAGTCCTATTTTTTATTCTTTATTTTGAAACCGGGTCTCACGAAGTTGCGGAGTGCCTCACTAGGTAGCTGAGGCTGGCCACGAACCCAGATCCTCCGGTCTCAGCCTCCCGAATGCTGGGATTACAAGCGTGCGCCACCACGCCCGGCTTGGTCTCAAATTTGTGATCCTCTTGTTGCAACCCAAGTACTGGTATTACAGGTGTGCATCACCACACCCCACTTCCCAGACCTTTTTTAAATTTCTTTTTTTTTTTTTTTTTTTTGCGGAAGGAACTGGGGATTGAACTCAGGGGCATTTTACCTTCGAGCTATATCCCCAGCCCTATTTTTTATTCTTTATTTTGAAACCGAGTCTCACTAAGTTGCAGAGTGACTCACTAGGTAGCTGAGGCTGGCCGCGAACCCGGATCCTCCGGTCTCAGCCTCCCAAATGCTGGGATTACAAGCGTGCGCCACCACGCCCGGCTTAAATTTCTATTTTAAGACAATCTCATTAAATTACACAGGCTGGACTCAAACTTGTGATTCTCCTGCCTCAACCTTCTGCATAGCTGGTATTACAGGCATGCCCAGGATAGGAGTTCAACTGTAAGAGGCAAAGACACAGTATAAAGCTGGGCCTAGAGCTGGGCATGGTGGCGCATGCTTGTAATCTCAGGACTTTGGAGGCTGAGACAGGAGGAAGGAAGGTTTATGGCCAGCCTCAGCAAGTACTGAGACTCTCACCAACCTAGTGAGACCCTGCTTCCAAAAAAAGAAATAAAATCGGGCTGGGGGTGTAGCTTGAAGGTAGAATGCTTCTGGGTTCAGTCCCCAGGACCACAAAAAAATAAAATACAAAAATAAAAAATAAAGCTGGCCCTGCTGGGCCTCAGCTGACAAAGCTGAAGGAGAGAAAGCCATCAAAATGCTGGCAGTGTTGGCACACACCTGTAATCCCAGTACTTGGGAGGCTAAGACAAAAGGATCACAGGTTCTGGGCCAGCATGTAGTAATTTAGTGAGATGCTTGTAATCTCAGTACTTGGGAGGCTGAGACAGGAGGATCGAAGGTTTATGGCCAGCCTCAGCAAGTAGTGAGACTCTCACCAACCTAGCAAGACCCTGTTTCCAAATAGGAAGTAAAATCAGGCTGGGGGTATAACTTGAAGGTAGAATACCTCTGGGTTCAATCCCCAGAACCACCAAAAAAAATAAAGTGTTGGAGCCGGGCGTGGTGGCGCACGCTTGTAATCCCAGCATTCGGGAGGCTGAGACCGGAGGATCCGGGTTCGCGGCCAGCCTCAGCTACCTAGTGAGGCACTCCGCAACTTAGTGAGACTCGGTTTCAAAATAAAGAATAAAAAATAGGGCTGGGGGTGTAGCTTGGAGGTAGAATGCCCCTGAGTTCAATCCCCAGTA
>PVLC010031921.1:0-18486 GCA_004027655.1 Graphiurus murinus | reverse complement strand
CACTTTCCTTGGCTTCCGCGCGGAGCCTCGCATCTTCCTTTCTTTTCTCTAACCTGGTTTTCGTTTTCAAATGGCATCACCGCCAATCCGGTCACTGAGCCAAACCCCAGGTGCCAACCTCCACCCCCCCCCCCCCCCCATTCCTGTCCATGGCCCATCAACCTCCATCGCCCTGCCTTCGGATTCTGTCTGCCTGGTCTCTTCTCTGTCCCCACAACCTTGGCTCAGGTCCACGTGGACCCTCTCGTCACCTCTTCTCTGGCCTGCAGTCTGTCCTCTCCAGTCTGTACTCCAGATGAAGTCTTGCTGACATCCAGCACTGACCTCAGCTGTCCTTGTCCTTGTTCTTTCCTGGCTTCCCAGTGCCCTCAGGATAGAGCCCCAGCCCCTCAGCCTGACTCTTGAGGCCCTGCGTGGTTTGGTCCCTGCTGACAGCTTCAGGGTCCTGTGCCAGGGCTTCCTGCTTTAGCACAGCTCATCACTGACTCAATACATATTGAGGAATATCTCAGTAAGGATGCATGTGGCTGCAGGTAATAGAAAACTGGGCTGTGTAAAGAGTAGGAATGTCATTATCTCACCCACGAAGAAACCCAGAAGTGTATGTGGGAGAAGTTGGGTCTGGTGGAAGCAGCAGCTCAGTGAGAATACACAGGACCCATTTTCTATCTCTCAGCCTTTTGGTTTGGAACATGTCACCTTTATGTGCCAGCTCATTTACCTCATGGTCACAAAATGGCTGTGACAGTTCCAGGCATCACCTCCAGAGGTCTTCATTCTTAGAGCCTCCAAGTGACCTTTTCTCATATCTCACTGGCAAGCACTCAGTCACCTGCCCACCTGTTCCTGGCAAGAGGAATGAGATTAGCATGATGATTTTACTCAGGGGTTCTGAATTCTGGCAGCACACTAGGTAGAAGGTTGTTAAAAAACAAAACAAAAAAAAACTATACCTAGCTCGGAGGTAGAATGCCCCTGAGTTCAATCCCCAGTACCGCAAAAAAAATAAAAATAAAAATAAAAAACAACCAAACAAACAAAAACAAAAAAAAAACTATACCTAACTCTTGCCTCAGACCCCATTAAACAAGAATCTGTGATGGGGGCCTCCAGGCAGGTGTGTGTGTGTGTGTGTGTGTGTGTGTGTGTGTGTGTGTGTAATGTCAGGCGGCTCTGATGAATAGCAAGGGCTGGGAAGCACTGGTTTAAGCTGGATAAGTATCCCTGAAGAACTCGGGGATGAGTGGGCCTCTGAGTTGTCTAGGTGTAAAATGGACCCTCCTGCCCAGGGGAAGAGGGCAGGTTGGCTGTGAGTGTCTCCTCCCCTGGTGTCTGCTCTACACCCCTGCTGTGGGCCAGGTACTGTGCTAGGTATAGCCAGTGCCTGGGAAGCAGAGCAGACACAGCTGCCCAGCCCTCAGTCTCAGCACTGGAGAAGGTGTCTTGTCTTTGTCTTTCTGCCTCCCTCCCTCCCTTACTGAGGATTGAACTCAGGGCATTCTACCTCTGAGCTACACCCCCAGTCCTATTTTTTATTCTTTATTTTGAAACAGGGTCTCACTAAGTTGTGGAGAGCCTCACTAAGTAGCTGAGGCTGGCAGTGAACCTGGATTCTCCAGTCTCAGCCTCCCAAGTACTGGGATTACCCTTCCCTTCCCTTCCCTTCCTTCCTTCCTTTCCTTCTTTCTTTCTTCTTTTTTCTGTGTGTTACTGGGAATTGAACCCAGGGGCATTCTACTTCCAAGTTACAAACTCAGCCCCATTTTATTTTTATTTGGAAACAGTATCTCACTAAGTTGCTGAGGCTGGCCTCAAACCTGTGATCCTCCTGTCTCAGCCTCTGTGTACTGTGATTACAAGCATGTGTCGCTCCTCCTGGCTAACCCAAGGGCTTTTTACCTCCAAGCTACACCCCAGTCCTATTTTATTTTATTTTCAAACAGGGTCTCAATAAGTTGCTGAAGCTGGCTTTGAACCTGTGATCCTCCTATCTCAGCCTCCCAAGTACTGGGATTACAGGCATGTGTCACCTCACCCGGCAAGGTGTCTTTCTTGTCAAGCACAACCCTGCACCATCTCAGCTAGACTGAAGTGCCGGTGTTAAACGTGATCTATGAATAGCTCCAGTAAAGTGCAGTGGTCTTGAGTCAAGCAGTTGATTGGTTGTGTAGATCGCCATTTATTCCTTTCAGTTTTGCTATATTCTTTGTGGTGTTTTGGAACCAATAACATTTTTAGTTCATCAGGTCACAGACTTCAGCGAGGCCACTAGAAAGCTTGTGAGTGTCAAACATTTTGCCTGCAGTGCCCCCTGGACCAGATGACCCAGACTGCTCTCAGGCAGTGAATTCAGACATGGAGCACACCATCTCACAAATAATTAATAACCTACAGTTGCAATAAGTGCTCTTGGAGTCTTGGGGCTGAAAAGAATTCTAGGAAGTTCTTTCAGATGACCCTGTTCTCTTTTACTTAAAAACTTTGGCTCACACTAGCCCCTCTGTATGAAATATCCTTCTTCCTGCCACCTCCTCCTCTGGCAAACTCCTCCTTACCCCTCAGGTTCCACTGTGGATGACACCTTCTCTGGGAAGCCTTCCCTGATTGCCCTGGATTGGGCTTCCCCTCCATTTAGGCACATATTGCCCTTTTCAAAGACTGCCTCCCACTGGGTACCATGGTGCAAGCCTGTAATCTCAGTATTTGGGAGGCTGAGGCAGGAGGATGGCAGGTTCCAGGCTAGCCTCAGCAACTTAGTGAGGCCCTGTTTCAAAATGGAAAATAAAGTGGGCTGAGGGTGTAGGCTGGAGGTAGAATGCCCCTGGGTTCAATTCCCAGGAAAAAAGAAAAAAAAGGGGGGCGGGGGGAGGGGAGAAGACTGCCTCCCCCACAGACCTAGAATTCTCAGAGGACAGGGCGGATCTGATTCATATCTTGGTCCCCAGCATCCTCCAAGGACAAAGTAGGCTTCTGAGATGATGTTAAAGATTGAAACTGTGGTACTTAATTATTCAGTGAGCACTTATTTTTAAACTTATACTTTCATTGATTCAGTTGTACATATACATTTAAATGAATGTACTAAAATCACTGTTGTAATTTAGAAGTGTTGCTTTTTTATTTTTATTTTTTTGGTACTAGGGATTGAGCCCAAGAGCATTCTACCTCTGAGCTACACCCACAGCCCTTTTTATTTTAAAACAGGGTCTTGCTGAGTTGCCAAGGCAGGCCTGAAATCCTAGTACTTGGAAGGCTGAGACAGGAGACTCAATGAGACCCTCAGCGACTTAGAGAGACTTTGTTTCTTTTCTTTTCTCTTCTCTTCTTTCTTCTTCCCTTCTTTCTTTTTTATTTTTTTGTGGTACTGGGGATTGAAGCCTCCAAGACATCTATCTCTGAGCTATGCCCCCAGCCCTTTTTTATTTTCTATTTTGAAAGGAGGTCTAAGTTGTGGAGGGCCTAAGTTGTTGGAGCTGGCCTAGAACCTGAGATCCTCTTGTCTCAGCCTCCTAAGTACTGGGATTACAGGCAGGTGCCACCATGCCCAGTGAGACCTTATTTCAAAATAAAAATATATAAAGGACTGGGGGTAGTATAGCTCAGAGATAGAACACCCATGAGTTTAACCCCTAGTACTGTTAAAAAAAAAAAAAAAAAAGTGCTTCACACGTAGAAGGGAATATGGAACATGGTTGTCCTTACTACTAAGTGGGCACATTAAATGAGGAGGATGCTATATTTGAGGGACGGAAGGAGGCCAGAGTAGCTAGAAGGAGGTCTACAGGGGGTCTACAGGGGTGATCACACAGACGTTAAGTGCTTCTTGAAGCAGATCTTGTTAAATTGCAGATTCTGCCAGGAGTGGTGGTTCACACCTGTCATCCCAGTATGTGGGAGACTGAGACAAGATGATCCCAGGTTTTAGGCCAGCCTCAACCATATAATGAGACCCTACTTCAAAATAAAAAGGGAGCCAGGCGTGGTGGCGCACGCTTATAATCCCAGTACTTGGGAGGCTGAGACCGGAGGATCTGGGTTTGTGGCCAGTCTCAGCTACTTAGTGAAGCCCTCTGCAACTTAGTGAGACCTTGTTTCAAAAATAAAGAATAAAAAAAATAAGACTGGGAGTGTAGGTTGGAGGTAGAATGCCCCTGGGTTCAATCCCCAGGACTGCAAAAATAAAAAACTTTAAAAAAATAGGAAGGAGCCGGGCATGGTGGCGCACACTTGTAATCTCAGTACTTGGGAGGCTGAGACAGGAGGATCTGGGTTTGCGGTCAGCCTCAGCTACTTAGTGAGGCACTCCATAACTTAGTGAGACCCTGTTTCAAAATAAAAAGAATAAAAATTAGGACTGGGGGTGTAGCTCGGAAGTAGAATGCCCCTGGGTTCAATCCCCAGTACTGCAAATAAATAAATAAGTAAATAAATAAATAAAATAAAAATAAAAAGGGCTTGGGGTGTAGCTAACAGAATACGCCTGGTTTCAATCCTCAGTACCACAAAAAAAAAAAAAAAGCAGATTCTAGCCGGGCGTGGTGGCACACACTTGTAATCCCAGCATTTGGGAGGCTGAGAGCAGAGGATCTGGGTTTGCGGCCAGCCTCAGCAACCTAGTGAGGCACCTGGGAACTTAGTGAGACCCTGTTTCAAAAATAAAGAATAAGCCGGGCGTGGTGGTGCATGCTTGTAATCCCAGCATTCGGGAGCCTGAGACCGGAGGATCCAGGTTCGCAGCCAGCCTCAGCTACCTAGTGAGGCACTCTGCAACTTTGTGAGACCCTGTTTCAAAATAAAGAATAAAAAATAGGGCTAGGGGTATAGCTCAGAGGTAGAATGCCCCTGAGTTCAATCCCCAGACCGCAAAAAAACCCAAAAAACATTCTAATCCAGTAGGTCTGGGGTAGGTCATAAAGTGCTGTGTTTGAAACAAAATCCCCAGAGGAAGTCTCCAGGCGAGGACTTTATTCTGAAAGGGGTGGGGTGGCCTCTGGTGGCTTTAGAGGTATTGGGGTGGAAAACTTGCTCCTGCTGGCCTGAGGACAGAGCGCAGTGTTGACTACAGTGCAGGCCCAGCTGTGCCAACACCCTGGAGTCAAAGACTGCTGGGAGTTCATAGTGGAAACTGCATGCTAAGGGCAGCCTGTATTGGTCTCCAGGGACTGAATGTTGAAATTTTTAAATTTAGGGGTTTTTATTTTGTGGTACTAGGGATTGAACCCATGGATGTTCTACCTCTCAGCTACACCCCCAGCCCTTTTTATTTTTTTTGCTTTGAAACACGGTCTTGCTAGGTTGTTGAGAGTCTCACTAGGTTGCTAAAGCTGTCCTCAAACCTGCAATCTTCCTATCTCAGCCTCCCAAGTACTGGGATTACAAGCATGCACCACCAAGCCTGGCTTGAATTTGAATTTTGCAAGCTGGTTGTTAAAACTGTTGGTTGCAACATTAGCCATGATGAGGGTATTAACAGCATGAAAATTGGCCAATGCTGTGTTTGTATGTGTGTATATGTGTGAGAGAGAGAGAGAGGCTGCTGTTAAACATACACCAGCACACCACTGCCTATAGCTAAACAAAGTGAGTTTATGGACTTGTGACAGGGGAACATGCACACATATGGGGTTTCATTGTAAGGGAGTGTTAAGAATGACTTATTGCAGGACTTGGGCTCTGTCAGGTGATCAGTGGGTTCAGGGAAGCAGGGCTTTGCTCTGGATTGGGTACTGGCAGAAGGTCAGGACCCAGGAGGACTAAATGGAGCCAGTGCCCTGGCTTGTTAGGAAGCAGCCATCAGCTCCAAGCCAGGAAGGCAGTGTTCGATCATTTTTGTGGCTTGGGAAACATCTGTGTTTTTGTCCATGTTGAGACGTGATTTGGGGGTGGCCTTGTCTCCATGCATCATGGTCACAGCAGCCTTGTTGGATGTGGGAGTTGTGGGGCTGTGAGCGCGGCAGGGCTGGGCTGTGAGCGCACATGGCTGCTGGCTGTCAGGGGCTGCTCTGCTCTCTTTCATCTGTTATAACAATGAGACCCCAAAATACAATAGCATAAGAAAGAAGTTTATTTCTCTCACATGATGGTCTGGGTTATGGGACACCTTGTCTCTGGAGATGATTCAGGGGCCCAGGTTCCTCTCATATTGTTCCTCAGCATGTCCCAGCCCTTTCCTTGGGCTGCATATATCCACATTCCAGCCCAAGGAAAGGGACAAAAAATCTAAAGCAAGCAATTTTCTTTTCCTTCCTTCCTTCTTTCCTTCCTCCCTCCCTCCCTTCCTTCCTTCCTTTCCTCTTTCTCTCTCTCCCTCCCTATTTGTACTCAGAATTGAATCCAGGGATGTTCTACTTCTGAGCTACACCCCTAGGCCTATTTTTTTTTTTTAATTTTGAAACAGGGCCTCAGCTGTCTATTGTGGTACACACCTGTAATCCCAGTACTTGGGAGGCTGAGATAGGAGGATAGCAAGTTCTAGGCCAGCCTCAGCAATTTAGCCAGACCCTGTTTCAAAGTAAAAAATAAGCCAGGCATGGTGGCATATGCCTGTAATCCCAGTACTTAGGAGGCTGAGACAGGAGGATGGCAGGTTTGGGGTCAGTTTCAGCAACTTAGTGAGATTTTGTTTCAAAATAAAAAGTAAAAAGGAGCTAGGTATGGTGGTGCACACCTGTAATCCAAGTACTTGGGAAGTTGAGACAGGAAGATCCCAGGTTCAAGGAACACTAGGTAGTGAGACTCTCATCAACCTAATGAGACCCTATTTCAAAAAAAAGGAGGGGGGCTGGGGATGTAGCTTGGAGGTAGAATGCCCCTGAATGTGATCCCCAGTACCAAAAAGTAAGTAAGTAAATAAATAAATAATAAGTAAACAAATATGTAAAAAGGGCATAGGGTATAGCTGAGAGGTAGAATGCCCCTGGGTTTAATAATCCCTAGTACCACAAAAATTAATGAATGAATGAATAAATAAATAAATAAGGTCTGGGGGTATAGTTTGGAGATAGAATGCCCCTGGGTTCAGTCCTCAATATCCACATATGGAAGGAAAGGAAGGAGGGAGGAAAGGAAAGAAAAAAGAAATGATCTCATTAAGTTGCTGAGGCTGGCCTTGAACCTGGAATCCTCCTGTCTCAGCCTCCCAAGTACTGGGATCACAGGTGTGCACCAGTGCACCTCACTGCAAGCAGTTTTCTTTTAACCAAATGACCCCAAAGTTGCACTCTTCACTCCTGCTAGCACTCTTTTGGTAAAATGTGGCCACATCCAGCTGCCAGGGAGGGTGGACAGCTGTGGGCTGTATAGAACTCCAGGACTGAAGGGGGAGGGACATGGATCACATGGGGCAACCAGCGGGGGCCTGTGGAGAGAAGAGTTAGCTGATGGTGGGGTTGTCAAGAAGGGGCCAGATTTGAGAACTGCCACCTGACCTGAACAAGGTGATGCTGCTGCCTGGAAGAAGCCAGGTGGGGGCGGGCTTGGAAAAGGCAGCAGTCTCCCTCTGGCGCCCTCGTCAGGCAGAGCTTAATGGGAACCCAGCTGTCAAAGCAGAACTGGTCAGTAGTCCCCGCTCCAGCATCTGAGAGCCAGGGTGGAAGGGTGAAGTTTGGAGCTGAAAGACAATAGCTCAATAAATGGCCTATGAACTATTCGGAGTTAGTATGGATAGCACCAGGTGGTGTCCATCTAAGAAGAAGCATGGCTGAGGGGGACTGAGGGCAACTGACACTGGGTTCTCTGTCCTCAGGAGCCCTCCTTGTGGACCTGGAGACCCCAGAAGAGATGCAGTCTCGGAGTCTGAGCAGGTCCCTCAAATCCTCGTGAGTGGATCCTCTGACTTCTGTTCCTCCAGATATGACAGCAGTGACCCCTGACCTTGGGGGTCCATTCCTGTTGCTCTCTCCCTAGGAAGCAGTACCTACAGCAGGTCATTGCAGAATACGAGTCGCTGGACCGAGAGCTCCCATGCATACGGAAGTTCTCCGCACCACCAGCTGCCCAGCCCCTCTGCCTCTGCATGGAGACCTCTGTGAGTGGACCCCTGTGGCCCAGGCCCCTGGCTTCTGCAGTTTGGCTGGGATGGTGGTAAGGGCAAAGGTTCAGGATTGAGGTAGCCAGGGTTTTAATCCTGGCTCTGTGGTTTACCAGCTGTGGACTTGGCACTAGCACAGTTTACTGAAAATTGATTGTGAATTTATTAAAGGATCTGTTGTCAAATTTTTCATTGCAGAGGGGAAATTGAGAGGCAGCCAACTGAGGAAAAAGGGGGTCCTGCTAATCCATCTGCTAGGGAATTCTGTACATTTTCAAATATAACAAAAACTCAGAGCCGGGCATGGTGGCACATGCCTGTAATCCCAGTACTTTGGAGGCTGAGACAGGAAGAGCAAATGTTTGAGGCCAGCCTCAGCAATTTAGCAAGACCCTCAACAACTTGGCAAGACCTTGTTTCTAAATAAAAAATAAAAAGGGCTGGGAGAGTAGCTCAGAGGTAGAATGACTGGTTTAATCCTCAGTACTTAACAAAAAATAAATAAATAAATAAAAAAAACCTTTAAGCCAGGCATGGTGGCACATACCTGTAGTCCCAGTACTTTAGAGGCTGAGACAGGAGGATCACAGGTTCAAGACCAGCCTCAGCAATGTAGTAAGGCTCTCAGCAACCTAATGAGACCCTGTTTCAAAACAAAAAATTAAAAAAAGGGGGCCAGGGGTGTAGCTTGGAGGTAGAATGCCCTTGGACTCAACTCCCAGTACCAAAAAAGAAGGGGAAAAATAACTTTAGAAGAAAAATCTCATGTTTCACGTTTTTGACAGACTTAGTAAACTGGTCAGTCAGTGTTGGGGATCCTCTGGCAATGCCTTCTTGGTCAGAGGAGGTAACGTTAGGGTCATGATTTCATTTTAGCTCCTCAGCAATGTTATATGCTATAACTACTGTATATCACCCTGGACATTGAGACCTGCTGAGATTGTAGTTGGTGATCTATATATGCTTTTGAATGTTAAATAGATGGACAAAACGTCCACCCCCTCCCCACCATGGCCCTCATCTTTCCATAACTGAAATGCCTTAACATGCCAGGTAGAATCTTCAAAAGCTTTTAGCATCACCCATTGCAGGTTACTGGAAAGTTTTCAGTAGATTGGCAAAGTTGGCCACAATGGGAATCATTCAGGCAACTTTTCTTTGGCTTTGGACAATCAGTGTGGTGAGAACTGATTTTTTGGAAAATGACCTTGAATGACAGTCAATGCTGAGAAACCTGTCGTCTCTCCCTTCCCCTCACACACACCTTGAATAAGAGCGAAGGGACCCTGGCCCCTCGAATGCTACCTGGGACCCTGACAGGTTCTGCAGGTGGGGTCTAGGGTGGGGACTTCCAAGCTAGGAAAGAAGGATTGAACCCCAGGCGTCAGGGGCTGCGGCTGTCTCTCTGACCCCCTAGGAGGATTTTACCCACCTGGAGGTGTTGGAGGCAGTGGAGGCCGCAGTGCCCGGGGCCATGGAGAGCGGGCGCCTGAACAACATCCGCTTTGAGAACGTGAATGTCATCTGTGGGACTGCAGGCCGCCGGGACAGGTGAGCAGGTGCCGAGGGCGGGGCCAGGAGCGACTGGGAGGGGTGGGTCCCCCGGGGAGTGGGGTTGGGGGCGGAGTCAGAAGGAAGGCAGTGAGGGGCGGGGCCGACAGCGACGCGGAAGGAGTTGGGCGGGTGTCTGAGCTCGGGGGCGGGGCGACAGTATGCATGAAGGACGGGGCTGGGAGGGAGCAGGGGGACCTGGACTGGGCGGGAAGCGGACTTTGAGTGAACCAGGCAGTGATGGGTTTAGGCAAGAGCGAGGTATAAGGCGTGCCAGAGTGGCCTGAGCACCTAGTAAGGGCAAGGCCTAGAGTGAACAGGTGGGGGCGGCGGTTTGGGAAAGTGGATCCTCGACATACCGTAATTTGGGGGACAGAATAAGGCTGAAAGAGAGCACGGAGCCTGGGATGGCCCAGGTAAGGGTCAGGGCACGGGATGACCTCGGCGAGATGGTGGGGCTGCAGAGGACCTTAGGGACGGAGTGGCCGCAGTCAGTGAACGGACAGGGACCCAGCGGAGACGCTTCGACCCTCAGAGGCGGTGCGGAGGCCGCCAGCAGTCTCCCTCGGTCTCCGCCCCGCCCCTTCCCCTCTGGGCCCCGCCCTCCGCAGGTGGCTCCTCACGGTCTCCGACTTCCAGACGCGCTCGCGCCTGCTGCGCTCGGGGATCAACCCCCGCGGGCTCCCGCACCCGCTCGTGCGCCACGACGAACTGCTGCTGGGGGACTACCGCCTGCACCTGCGCCGCGCCCTGGTCCGGAGGCGCATGCTCGAGGCCCTGGGGGCGGAGCCGACAGAGGAAGACTGACGCGTGGGGCGGGCCCCGGCTACGCACCGCCCCGCTGGCTCGGGCGACCTCCCCCGGCCCGGAGGAAAAGGGGCGTCGCCTCCCCAGGAAGGAGGCGGGGCCGGCTCGAGGGGGTGGATACTGTGAGTTTAATTATAAAGAATGACCTGGTACAAAAGCCATTTCTCTCTGCAAAATCTTGGTGGGGAGTCAGGGGGAGGGAGGTGATGGGGGGTTGGGACGAACCCCCATACTGTAATCCCGCCTCCCTAATCTCACTCCAGTCCCTGCAGATGGACGCCGGGGTCCCAGTCCCTTGAGGGAGGAACTGAGGCCAGCGGAAGGGAAGACCGGGGCGCCCGGGCTTTCACACGTGCCCATCTCTGTCTCAGCTAGAACCAAGAACCGGTGGCCGTCTTCAACCGCCCCCCTCCTCTTCCCTCTCCCACCCCCCTTGGAAGACAATTCTCGGGCTTTTATTTCAGGCTTTTTTTCTGGATTTTTTTCGTGTGTGTGTGTGTGTTCTAGGTTTTTTTTTTTCCTTTTGTTTTGCTTTGTATTTTCTTTTGTTATTGTTTCTCTTTTTGCTTAGTCTCTCCTCTCCACCCCACGCTGCCCCCCCTTCCAGTCCCTCCCCCCTCCCCTCTCCTTTCCCTCCCCTCCCCACCCCCTACACCCTCCCCAACCCCGCGGCACCCATCCGGAATGAACAAGCCCTTGATAGACAGGCGCCGCGCAGGCCCCCTGCGGACTGGGGGCATCCGACAAGGGGGAGGGGGCGGGTAGGGACCCAGCGCGACCTCTACTCCTCTCCTTGCCACCCTCCCCCCTCCCACGACCCTCCCGCAAGGTTCCCCGCAGATCCCTGACGTGGTGAGAGGAGGGGGCAGCTCCCTCCTCTCATGGACGGAGCGCCCCCCCTCGGGGTAGGGGGCAGCAGAGGGGGAATGGACTTGGGGGGAAGGAGGGGGAGCTCCCTTCTTTGGCAGCTGAACATGGGGGGGACCTGAGGGCGATGCCCTCCTCCCTTTACCCACAGCAGGGGAGGGGACTTCCAAGGGGGAGGGGTGGCTTAAAATTCCCAAGCCCCAGGAATATGGGTCAGGAGGAGGCGTGCGGGAGGGTGCAGCAGCCATGCTGGAGGGAGAAGGGAGGGTTCTTGTGGAGAAGGAAAGGTTAGGAGGAGAACGGGGGTCCTCGTGCAAAATGGATGGACAGATGGTCCAAGAAGGACAGCAGAGTGAGAGGAGGGAGGGCAGGAGGCAGGGAGGACGCAGGTGAGCTAGAGAAAGTGTGCACAGGGTCTTTCCTCCCAGGAGGAGAAAAGAGCTAGAAGAGGGAAGTAAAGAGAGAGGGCCAGGAGAGCTGGGGCTTGACTGGAACAAAAAAATCAGAGTGGCAGGGAAATAAACAGTGCTGCAGGCCAGTGCGAAGAGGCAGGTGGGGAAAAGTCTTCTAGGAGCCGAGAAGTGGCGGGGAAATGGCTTCGGGAGCAGTGAAGAATGGAGGCTGGCGTCTGAGGAGGAAGGGTGCGGGGAATGGGAGCCTGGCAAAGAGCAAGAGAAACAGTTCTGGGAAGCAAGTGTGCAAGCGGCGTGACAAAAGTGACAGTGCAAAAAAAAGGGTGAGAAGGGAGGGCAGGGGTAGGAGTGTCGCTGCAAGATGGAGAGGCAGGTCGAGTAAGGAAGAACTCCGGGATTGGGGAGAAGACAGGAAAGTGCTTCAACAGAAGACAGAGGTCGCATCTGGTCTGGAGTACACAGGAGAGCGGTGTGCAAGAGCTGAGCAGGGCGGTGACTGCAGGGAATCGGGGAAGGTGTGTCCCACGTGTGTCTGCATCATGGGTTCAGAGTGAGCAGAGGGGTCTGGAGACTGCGGGGGAGGGGAAAAAGCAGGTAAGCAGAGGAGGTGGGGGAAGGCTGGGGGCATCCAAAAACAAATGTGAGGTGTACAAGGAAAACAGAACGTGTCTGAGAGCTGAGAGGGCCTGGAAAGCTGGGAGCTGAAGGCGGAGTGTGCAAGACAGCGAGAGGGCAAATTTGTGCAAAGTTGCAGCCCAGGGAAGGAAGGGGTGGGGCGAGAGGCGAGCAGGCGTGCAAAGGGGCGTGCAAGCGGGCAGCGGGAGGGGCAGCGCTGTGTGCTGGGGAGAGGGGAAGGGGGAGCTGAGGGGCCTGGAGAGGGCGGGAAGGCAGTTAGAGGGGCAGCAGGTGGTGGAATCCGAGGGCGCCCCCTTCCCCTGCGGCCTGGGGGACAGCGCCCCGCTAGTCAGGCTCAGGACTGACCCTCTATGGCTCTGTCTGTCCCCTCCCCCCAGAATCGACCCTTCCCTCCTTCTCGATCTCCCTGCTCAATCTCTTCCGTCACCCCCTCCGCTCCCCGCATCACACGCGCTGTCTGGTGTCAGCCGCCCCCTCCTGCGAGGTGCAAATGTCCGGCCTGCATCGGGGCCACCTGGTGACCTCAGGCCTTGGGAGACAGGGCAGGGCACAGTTTCAGCAGAGTCCCTGGCCCCGCGGGGTAGAGAACGGTGGTCAGGGTTCAGAGGTCAAGAGGCCAGCAGGCCCGAGGTTCTGTGGACGGGCTGGTCCGTCCAGCCCAGCCATCACCTCTCCAGGAAGAATTTGAGAGCCCGGTCGATGTTCATGCGGTGGCCCACCCTGGTCACGCCCAGATCGACGTAGTCCTCTTTCGTCAAGGCGGGCAGGTGGGAGCCATCGATCTCGTGGTCCAGGAACCGGGCTCGGTGCTCAGCCAGGCCCAGCCACTCAAGCCAGTCGGCCACGTCGAACTTGGTCCAGAACCCCAGAGGTTTAGCGCCAAAAGGCTTGTCCGGGGGCAGCGAAAGCAGGCGGGTCGGTGAGAGGGAGCGCGAGGCCCCCGACAAGGCTCCTCCAAGCCCCCCGGACATTCCCGGGTGCGGCGGCACAAAGACAGGGGCAAACGGGTCGGCCGAGCCTCCGGCCCCTCCCGTGGGGGAGCCGCGGATGTCAAAGAGGCCGGGATAGAGGGGTCCAGAAGGCAGGATGGGCAGGGATGAGGGCCGGGGTGCCGGGCTGACCTTGTGCTCCGAGGCCGGCAGCAGCGAGGGGCTGGGGGCCCGGCGGAGCAGAGGCGGCCGCATCTCGAACTCCACGCCCTGGAGGTGTCGGGTGGAGGAGGAGGAGGAGGAGGCGGAGGGCGAGGTGGCCCCTGGGGCTGCAGCGGCTGAAGGGGAGACCCCGGTTCCGGTGGGGAGTGGTGGCAGAGGTGGTTTGGGCCAGTTCTGAAACAGGCTGCTGACGGGTTTGGAGAGGAGCGAAGGCTGAGAGTCATCGGAGAGCCTGGAAGGTGACCAGGGGGCAGGGGTGCAGGAAAGGGGTGTAGGGGGGAAGGGCAGGGGTGAGAAAGAGGCAGAATCAAGATGTAGGGAGAGAGACATGAGGGCAGGGCAGAGAGAACAGAAACGGGAAGAGATGGGAGGAATCCAGGGTAAGGCGGATGTCAGGACAGAAGTGAAGGGAGAGAAAGAGGAGAGGACAGGGAAAGGGTGACAGTCAAGAGAGATGAAAGAAAAAGAGACATTAAGTGATAATAATAATAATCGCCACCACTTACTGCTGCTCACGTGTGCCAGGCATTGTTCTAAGTGATTTACATATCAATTTAATCCCCAGGATTGCCCTGATGCAGGTAACTATTATTATTTACTATTATTATCAGCAGCAGCAGCAGCACAGAAAGGATAAGTAACTTGCCTAAGGACACACAGCCAGGAAGTGGCAGAGCCAGGTTATATGGCACCAAAGTCTGAGCTCTTAACCACTACTCTATACTGCCTTTCGGGTTATGGCCAGTCATAGCAGAGTGGAAGACAGGGAGACAGTGAGAGAGAAACAAAAAGAGGGTGAGCAGTCAGGGGAGAGAGATGGAAGGGGAGAGGGGACAGAGAGAGAGAGATGAAGAAAGGGAGATGAAAGAGAGCAGAAACAAGGGGAGAAAAAGGTTCCCCTCATCCCTTTACATCCCTCCAGCACAGGCCCACCTCAGGGCCTTTGCACTGGCTCTTCCCTCTGCATAGCTCACTCTTCCCCAGATACCCCAGCAGTCAGCTCCCTTCCTTCCTGCATCCTCTGAGAAATCTTCTCTAACCACCCCATTATTGTATGCTTCCCCCCAAAGGATGGTTACAATTATTTTGCTTATTATTCAGACCCCACCCCTCTCTCAACAGACTATGAGGAGCGGGGAGGGGAGCTGCATTTGGCCTGTCTTGTCTATTGCGGGGTCCCCCTCACCCAGAATGGCACCCAGCACATGGCAGGTGGTTAATCTATAACTGATGTGCCTGTTGACTAAATTAAGCATCCTTTCCTCCTCCCAGAATACTTAAGAATAATGAGCGGATTGCATTTAAGATCTCAAAGGCCTAATAAACCCACATTTGCATGTTAACCATAACAGATATCCAACTTTCAAACACAGTTACAGTGAGCTCTGCAGAGGGGGGGGATTTTAAAACTCTCCCTCCCTCTGTGCATCTGAATCAGAAATGTAACCACTTTCCCGAAGACTGGAGGGCTTGAACAGATTTGGACTTTGTGGCCATCCCCACTAACTAGCTACTTTGGGAAACTTCTGCATCATCCTGTATTTCCCTCCCTACAATGCGCCAGGCTCCTAAGAGGCCTCTGTCCTCATTCATCTCATGTTCTAATGATGGCCCACATCAAATCCACCGCACCCAAACCCTGTTAGACACGTATCACGCCATCCCCCTTCCAAGAGAGTTGGATTCCTGTGCCCAAGATCCCTCAGCTTGGAAGTGCTGGGCGGGGCTCCAGAGTCACACCCATAACCAGGGTGTCTCAACTGCACTGGACTCAAGGCACTTACAGATTTCAGGACTGTCAGAAGGAACTGACAACCCACCACGGAAATAGAAACCAGTGAGTTGTGCTGCATTCACCTTTGTCAGTCATGTTTCATTGTCTGAGGTGTGGGTTGTGATGGTGTTGGAGACCATAAAAGCTACTGAGAAGAAGGGGAATCTGAAGTATTTGTGAAACTGTGCTTCTCCAGGACAAATTCCCACCGGCCAGCCTGCTTTGTTTTCTTTCTTTCTTTCTCTTTCCCTTTCTTTCTTACTTTTTAACTGGGGGCTGAACCCAGGGGTATTCTACCTCCAAGCTATACTCCCAGCCCTATTTTTATTTTGAAACAAGGTCCCCCTAAGTTGCTGAGGCTGGCCTTGAACCTGTAATCCTCCTGTCTCAGCCTTCCAAGTACTGGGATTACAGGTGAGCACCACCAGGCAGGGTTTGGGTTTTCTTTCTTTCACCTCAGAGCTCCAAATGGGACACAGCTATGGGGAAAGTGGCCTCTGGTACCCACCACATCGGCCCCCTCTGGTCTCCTGCCAGTTGCCAGCCCCTGCTCACCTCTGCCGCTGCAGGGAGGAGGTTCTCTCGGGGACGTAGCTGGCTCCCCCGTGGTGGCTGTCCCCACTGCCCCCGCTGCCTCCCCGGGCCCAAGGCAGGGCCCCTCCAGCTGCCGAGGAGCCCCCAAATTGCTGGAGCTTGGAGCTGAGTTCGCTGATGATGCTGGCTTTTACTGTGGCCAAGGCTGAGGCCTGAGGCTGGGCCAGGGGCCCGGGCAGGGGTGGTGGTGGTGGGCCGGGACCCTCCTCCCAGGGTAGCAGCTTCCGAGGCAGGGAGGAGGCTGATGGCAAGGGCACCGGCGGGACTTCTGGCTCCACCGCCACGGGACCCCCGGCCACGCCTGCCGTGGAGGATCCTGAGCAAGCGCTCAAGGCCAGCAGCCCGTCGGTTCCAGCCCCAGTCACCGAGACGGTGGGGCTGGTGGGGGTGACGGGGTCTCGGAGGCCCCCGCTGGGGCCGGGCCGCAGGCCTCCGCTGGCCCCTAGCGCCCGGCCCCGGAGCTTCGAGGGAGTCATGAGCTGTGGGGGGTATGGTGGGCCAGGAGTCCCGCTGCCCCCGAAGGCCTGGCCGTCCAGGTAGGCCACATAGGTGTCCAGAAGCTCGGGCCCACTGGCCACGCCAGCCCCGCTGCCGCTGCCGCCGCCCCCTGCGCTCCCGCCCCCTTCTGCGGACAGGCTGCTCAGCGTAGATGCGCTGCTGATGGTCTCCAGCGGGTGGTCACTGCTGCTCCGGCTGTCCACTTCCTCGATCCCAGAATCCGTGCCAGGTGGAGGATCTGGGCCTGGCTGTGGGACCGGGGGAGCCGGGGCTGCTGGGGCCGGAGGGCCTGGTGGAGGGGGGTCCCCCGGAGCCGCCGGGGCCCCCTGGGTCAGCGTGGCCACCTCGCTGTCGTAGGACGTCAGGCTGGACGCGGTGGAGTCCAGGGCGGGAGGGGCGGGGGCCACGGCCGGGGGCGGCGCGGGGGGCAAGGGCGTGGCCGGGGCGGGCGGGTCGGGCAGCGGGTGGGGAGGCCCGGGCGTGAGCGGCGACTCCGGCTTTTCGAAGCTGTTGGAGAACTCGAGCGGCGGAGGCAGCGGTTCCACAAAGAGGAATTCGCCGTCGTCCACATCCACCGAGGGAGCGGGCGGCGGCAGGACGAGCAGGGGCAGCCCGTTCTCCTCGCTGCCCCGCGGGGAGGTGGGGGAGGCCGGCACCGACCGGCGCGGGCTGGGCGGCGGCACCCCCGGCCCGTCCTCCGAGGGAGGCCCCCTTCCGCCCGCCGAGGTGGCCCGCGGCTGGCAATTCTCCAGGAACCGCACGTGCAGGGGCAGCCGGTCGGGCTCCTCGGGGGCTCCGGACCGCCAGGCCTTGCTCACCCCGGGGTGCGGGGTGGGGGGCTCGGGCCCCAGCTGCAGCAGGAGCGGCCCGACCCCGGGGGCTGTGGGAGGCAGACGGTGTAGCAGGGAGCGTCGCGCGGCCGGTGGACTGGCGGGAAGGGACTTCTCCTGGCTGCCCAGCCCCGCCCGGTACCCCAGCTCCCGGCGGGCGGGGTCCGGCGGGGAGGCCCCCCAGAGGCGCAGCACTGGCTCGTGGTGGGCGTGGGGCGAGTGGTGGTGCGGCGTGGGCGGCGGGGCCTCGTAGCGGGGCGATGGGGGCCTGGGAGGCGGCTGGGGGGCCCCACCGCCCTCCGAGGACTCCTTCAGCGCCCGCTCCCGGGCGGCCAGGGCCAGCCCAAGCGGGGAGGCCGGATCCAGGGCCTTGCCGGTCAGCGGGTGGACCAGGGGTCGCGGGGGCAGGAAGCTGGTGAAGGCGCTGCTGCCCCCGCTGCCCCCGTAGGCTCGGCTGCCCGCTCCGTAGCCCCCGTAGCCCCCACCGCCGCCGGCGCCCGCCGACTCCAGCCGGAGGTAGGGCTCGGCGGAGAACATGCCTTCGTCGATGGATTTGGAGTGGCGCAGCCGGGGGCCCGGGGGCGCGCCGGCGCCCAGCCCGCCGTCCCCTCCATCCTCGTCCCCCGCGTCGGTGGAGAGGAAGAGCGTGGACCGCCGGCGGGCTTCGTTCTGCCAGCCCCCTTCCCTCCGAGCCGCCCCCACCAGGGCGGCTCCGAACTGGCTGGTGAAATCCAGGGTGGCCGGGCCGCTGGGCGAGGCGGGGGTGGGCACCGGCGACGGGGACGGCGGCACCGGCGACATGGTGGGCGCGGGGCTCGGCGAGGAGCCGCCGCCGCCGCCGCCGCCGGCCTCGGGCTGCGTGGGGGGCTCGGCCTCGGTGCTGCTGCCCTGGCTGCTGCGGCCGCTGCTACTGGTGGACGGGGCCTTGATGATGATGGTGGGGATGGGGATGGAGTTCTTTTCCGAGGGTGCGGCCGCGGTGGGCGGCGGCTGCGGGGAGGCCGGGGACGTGGGCGAGGGGGCGGGCGGGAGGCCGCCCTTCTGGGGCTCGCCTTCCACTTTGGTCTGCTTGACCAGCGGGCCCTTGCGGCCGCGGCCTGAGCGGGCCGGCACGTACATGGCCGCGCTGGCCGCCCGCGGGGGCAGCTGGAAGTAGCGCAGGGCCGGGGCCTGGGAGGAGCCGCCGCCCCCGCCCCCGCCGGCGTGGTGCGACGGGGACGGGGCCCCCGGGGTCGGGCTGGGCCCGCCGCCCCGCCAGCCTCGCAGGCTGGGCTGGGGCCCCAGAGCCAGTCGGGGTGGGGGGTCGTCGGGGGAACCGCCCGTCTCCATCTCCGGG